>ML779974.1:481461-506363 GCA_009831015.1 Picea engelmannii
CAAACATATTATTTAAATTTTATGTTGGAAAATCATCATTTGAAATGTTCCCATGGAAAGTAAAATATGCAGTGGTTGGTACAACTAGCATAATTCACCAATGGAGACTCCATTTATTTTTCGGTAAAAAGAGTCACAACTTATTCACTATTGCAATTCAAGGGCATAGAAAGTGGATGGTCTAAGGGTTTATAACACATACCACGTACAAGAAAATAACATTTATCAATACCTACACATAAAGTTATGCACAACGGTTCCACTACCCATAAGGTTTTGATTTTGCCACTTGAGAGGAACATAATAGAAGTAAGATAAGTATTGTTGCTTATTATTCTATTATGCTTTGTTATTTCATAATATTTAATTATAGTGGTTTGAATACTCTTATTTAAAATATAAATATTCTTTATAGTAATAATACTATTTTTGAAAACATAAATATAATCACCTATTTATTAAAAAACATTATATTAATAGATATCATGATTTAGGAAGTTTCTTCATCTAAATATTATTTTTCATACGAAAATCACAGCCGCTAACAAAAACTCTCTCGTTAAAATAAATTTCAGTAAAAACGCCAGGTTCATGCATGAAGAAAACTCTCCACATCTCAACCAAGTAATTTTCAAGGGATAAAAAGTAATTAAAACGTGGCAATCATATGATGTTACAGTAATTTCTTTATATGATTAGGTAAATGTTAAAAAGTAAACAGTTTAACTGATGCATTTATAAATGCAAAGAAGTTATCAACAATAAATCTGACACATTGATTTTGGAGGACAACTAAGAATATGCCAGCATCTTCAATGCATAACCATTAGATTAGAATTTAAAATTAAAAGATGATTAATTGTGCCCATCTCCAATAGATATACTCGACGTAAATATTTATTCATATTTAATTTATGAAAGCTTTAGATGATTCCTCATATATATTTTTCTAAATATATAAGAAAATGATCAGGCCAAACATAAATGTTATTATTCCAAATATTATTATTTAGAAAAATATTATTTTTTATAAGAAAATAATCAAGCGAAACATAAATATTTATTCATATTTATGAAAAATCAATATTTATTCATATTTAATTTATGCAAGCTTTAGATTATTTTTTATTTTTTTTTATTGTGCATTTAAAGTATGGGAATTTTTTAATAAATTAGTTTAAAAGAAATCAAACTAAAAATGTATCACCATAAGTAATTTTATTTCTACTCAACATGAAGTTCACACCTAACAATATTTCATATCCATCTTAACTAAAATAATTCTAAGAGAATCTAAGATATAGAGAGGGAAATTTCTTATTCAATTGATAGGACCCTTTTACTTCCCAGTTTAAAAGAGATGTGTAATTTCTTCCATGCTTAATATGGAGTTGATATGTGGCGTTTAAGAAAATATTAATAAGAAAAAATATATATAACAAAAAAGTATTTCAATGTGAGCCATAAATAAAATGTTTCAATATCCACCTCAAGGGAAATAAAGTAATTGAAAGTAAAGTTTATTATTTCTATGATAGGTGCTTTCTACTTCCCAATACTAGGGAGATGTGTAATTCCATCAATGTTTAATATGGAGTTCACATGTGGCATTTTAAAAAATGTTAACAAAAAAATTATTTAAATGTGGAATATGTGTAAAAATTGAAAGCAAAAAAGTTCTTAAGGTTAAACATTTGAACTCTAGTGCATTGTTGAGTGTGAAGGAGATGCGTAGTTAATTCCATTCCCAACCTTGAATTGACACACACACACACGGATATATATTAACTTTTGATCTACCATTTGCCTAGGCATAGAATCTCTGGAGGTGCAAAACTATATCTTAAAAACCCAGTATAGATCCATTTTAACTCTAGATCTACCATGCACCAAGAACCAATCAGTCCCTCGAGATTGAAACCTTTCTTCTAAGTAGAAAATTTGATGAAAGATTTGCCCATGAAATATTTGATGCGTGTCATGCATGATAAATACAAAATTTAAATAAATCACTAAAATGACATCCAAATCAATTTAAAATTATGTGAATCCCATTATCCACCATATTTTAAAATTTACACTCCATAATTGTGTAAAAAATCCAATTCCCATATTTGTATAAAAAATCCAATTCCCAACCATCACACAATCCCCCTATGTGTACAAGATGGTTAATGAAGCACATAAATCAAAATTATGTGAATCCCACTATTCACCATAATTTAAAATGTACACTCCATGATTGTGTAAAAAATCCAATTTGCAAAATATAATTCCCATATTTGTGTAAAAAATCCGATTCCCAACCATCACACAATCCCCCATATGTCTACAAGATGGTTAATGAAGCACATATCTTGGATCATATTTATAGCAATGACAAAATGCTTACGTTATCGTGGTGTTGGGGAGGTAAAAAGTCTCGCCTCTGCGCAAATGCCTCCAAACGTAGGTGCAAGTTGAAACTCTCTCAAACACCACATCTCAAGTGTGATCGCTAGGTTGCTATCTCATGCAAAAAGGTAGCCGAGTATAGAAACAAAAAGAGTTACCACCAAACAAATTTCCAAGATTTTGTTACTTTTACCAATAAATTAAACCAAATTAAACCAACCATAGCTCTCGATTCTTCTGGTCCAAGAGCAAGTTGAACATGTGCGCGCACCAATAAATTAAACCAAACAGAGCTCTCGATCCCTATGAGCCAAGAGCAAGTTGAGCAAGTTGATCCTCTGCGCGACACGAAAAGCTAACTCGTCTACTTTCGGTAGATGGTAAGATAACATGTCGATGGAGGGATAAGATTCCCGTAAATATATTAGATTTTGACAACGACAACAATACGAAGATTGGATACAGATCTCGTTTGGTCAAATTTCTCTCTAAGACTTGGAGATCGCCAGATCGAAGCTTATATAAGCATGAGAAGCCCTAACCCCAAACCCATAGAAGTCCATTCTTGGAGGGCATAACTCTCTCTTTCTCGGCTTTTTAGTTTCAACGAGACCTGAGAGCTGGTTCTGAGACTACATAATTGTGATTTTACTAGCGATTGTGCTGTGAGAGGTTAGGGTTTGATACTCGGAAGTGGTATCTGTCTGTGTTGTATTTTGGGGGATCCAGGGCGTATCGATGGCAACGATGTATGAAGCGCAGCCTCTGGAAGTGTGGAGATCATCCCAGGATTTTATCTCGGTCTGTACTGACAAGAAGAAGCCGAGTTCTAGATCGTCTCGCGGGCCGAAGCAAATTAGCAAGACGGGTAATGAGGAAGAAGGATATGGGAAGTGGCTGCAGGAGATGGTGGGATGTTACCATTCTCATTCATGTGATGATGGGGGAAGACAATTCACGAGGTGCTCCTCGATGGTGGTGCAGAAAGTGGAGGCGTCGGTGAGCACGGTGTGGTCGCTGGTGTGGCAGTTCGACGAACCCCAAATCTACAAGCACTTTGTCCGTACCTGTTTCATAAGGGGTGAGGGAGATCCGAAGGTCAAGGTCGGCTGCCTGAGGAAGGTCCGAGTCATGTCCGGGCTCCCTGCGGGCACCAGTACTGAGCGACTGGACATTCTAGACGAGGAGCAACATATTCTAAGCTTCAGCATCGTAGGGGGTGATCACAGGCTCTGCAATTATCGATCCATCACCAGTCTGCACAAGAGCCTTGTAAATGGGGAACCCGGAACCATTGTGATCAAATCCTATGTGATGGATGTGCCACATGGGAATACGAAAGAGGACACATGTTTATTTATCGATACTATCGTTAAATGCAATCTGCAGTCCTTGGCTGATGTCTGCAAGAACCTCATCAACAGAAAGCGCTACTTATAGTCTTGCAGGATGCAGTACTGGTTTTGAATGTTTGCTTATTCTGTTTCTGTTGGATAAACGGTTTGAGAATGGGTATCGGCGCACCGAGGCCTTTCATATGGTTCATATTGATATGATCTGTTGATGTGGGATGGAACGATTTCCTTGTTAGAGACTGCAATTCAATGGTTTCATGGTGTTTCAAACATCAAGAACGCAGTGCTATAATTTAGGGTTTTCTGAGCGCCCGCGCAGCATATTGCTCACTCTGAAGTTCCTCTCTTCATATGCTGCAGATACAAACAATTGAACGGTGAGTCCTTTTTCCACGAAAAATATCATCTCTAGCTTATCCATTTACATCTGAATGGTAAGCAAACAAAGGTGTTCTTGATTCCTCGATGTCAAGGTTGAAGGAAGGTTTTCCTAGCTTGGGCATATGTTAGTTGTAATTGTCTCTGTCCAGAAAATTCCATCTTATGTTTCAGACATTCATCTTGACATTTTGAAAATTCCATCTACAAATTTTTATGTAGGGTTTTATTGTTCCTGGACAATGAATTTCCATTTGGACGAAAATTTCTGGGAAGTCTAGTTTATGAAAAAAAATTGCTATAAAGTTTTACAAGGTGACATGTCACCTTTTCACATCTTGAATTTCGTTTTTAGCATTTGTAGTGCCACAGTTCAAAGGCGTGGTAGTAATCATCTTAAACCATAACCAATTTAGATGGATCTAGCAACTTGAAAAACCTTTAAAAATATTTAGATGGATCTAGCAGTTTGAAAAACCTTTAAAAATATTTTTTCTAAATGGATCTAGTAACTTGAAAAACATTTAAAAATAATTTTTAAATAGATTTAGCAACTTGAAAAACTTTAAAAAAAAAATTCTAACAAGTGTTGCATGGCAGATGTGGTAAGCAAGTTGAAGTACATGTGGTATCCATGCAGATGATGACTTTGTGGCAGGGTGCCACTGGCTAGCCACAAAAGCATACACATTAAATAGTCAAATATAATACACACAATTTTCTGACATAATTTCTTGCAACAAAGGTTCCTGGAAAAAAGGACTAGGAAACACACACATTAAACATTCAAATATAATAAACACAATTTTGTGACATCCAACATAGTTTTCTTTGAAATTTATCAAAAAATAATAATGTAGGTTACATATTTATGGAATTGTTCCATATTTCTGGAAATTTAAATGTGTTTGTCATATAGACGGGGATTGGGGCTCTCGCGCACCATAAAAAGAAATAAGTACAAGAATTAGGACTGCAGAAAGAAGAAGTGTGTGACGGTAGAGAGGAAGACCTGAAAATAAGAAATTGGAGGTTATGAGCCTTTAGTTAGAGATTTCTATTTAAAGAGGTAGAATAACTCAATTGATAAAGAAAACAAGATGCCATCAGTATAGACTTACTATGAAGTCGATGTACTTTTGTTGTTGTCATCGACAGTTGCTGGAATCGTGCCAACTGGTTGTTGCCCTTTGTCGATGCGGTTGTCCATTCTCCATTGGAACCATTCTTCAATGTAGCTTCTCATGGTGGCCACGTTAATTTCATCCTTGATTTCTATGTTGAAAACCTCATTTTCTAATTTCCTTAGATCCATAGAAATACTATGCAGAGTCTGTTCAATTTCTTCATTGTGTGCTGCATAGTCCAGTAGCCAATTCTCGAGCTCATCTACATGATATTCAAGGATGTTGTAAAACATTTTTAAAGACAACCCCTTTAAAATATCAAGTTGTTCATCGAAGGCTTATTTGGTCATTGACAAGGATTTGAGGATTAAGTTTGGGTCTTGAACCTAGTTGGTACTTCTAGCTAAGTCTATTTGGGTCAGGTTTCTGAATAATTATTCTTTTTTTGATATGGCTTGTTCACATGATTCGACAATGAGCTGCAGGTTCTTAAATTTATTTTTCCATCATGCTTTTAATTGTTTGATCCGCTTTGGGGAGGGGAGATCCTCTTGTCTTCTTTTCAGATCCGATTTGTTGATAGCATGGTTGGCAAAATGAGTCAACATTTGTTCATAGAAATGTTGATCATTTTTTAAATTCATCTGCAAATGTTCATGCAAATCATTTGCCCTCTTTCGAAAGGAATCTATATTTTGTGATGTTTCCTAGGCTTTAGTAACTCGCTGCATTCTTTTCTCGATGTTATTCTCTACAAGTGCTCTACATGATGCGAGGAGGCTGGAGGATCCTTTTAACTTGGCTGCAGGGGTAGTAAGATCAGTTTTTTCTTACTCTGGGGTAGCAATGAAAGCCTCCTCCAATTCCTTGATGCGGCTGTTCAGTCTAGCATTCTCCGCTTCAATTTCTCCAATGGAATCATTAAGAGCATCGTCAGTTACACGGTGAAATAGGGAGATTTGGGGCAAGCACATTTTCCTAAAGTTAATCTCTGTACGAGATTTGTCTTTCTTATTTGTTACATGTCTCTTTTCAATGACTATATTCTTAAATTGGCTGTAAAAAATAGTTCTATGGAATACAAAGGATTTGTATTCGTCAAAAATGTTGGTCTCAACTATTTCTATTGCGGAATTGTGGTGCATTGCATCTGCAGATGGGCCAATTTTTTGCATGTGCTCAATGTCAACTTCAAGTTTCATCTGCTCACTTTCAATCTTGGGTTCTTCTACCTGTCCTACAATTTTTTTTCTCTTCTTCATCAGGGGAACTTTGTAAAAACTATCAATTTTTGTGCAAGGAGGGTTCTTATCTCCTCCTTCGTTTGAAGATTTTTGAGTTTCTTTCTTACTAGGTTGGGTCGTTGAAGCGATGCTCCGTGATGTCGTGCTCTTGGGAGTACTGTCGGGGGACTGGACACTCTTCTCACCAGATACTTTTCTCTGTTGTCTGTACAATTCAATTGCACTTTGCAATGCCTCTACGTCGCAATCGCCAGAAGCAGGAGTGTTGTCTTCACTATCTTTGTCTTCGGTTAGGTGTTTATGGATAAAAGAGATGCTAAATCCAACTGCTAGTAAATTTTCTCGAAAAATTCCATTCGGGTCAAACCCTTTTATCCTTTCAACATATGTTAGGTTCAAGTTCTTGAAATGGCCTACGAATTCATCAATCTTTTTGATGTTTCTGCACATGAAGTCCCCGGCTTTCCATGGCAAAGGAATGAACTGTTTTTTTATCTTGTCATGGAAAAAATTCAACCAGTGGTTGTATTACCTTGTTATTTATATAACAAATGTCTTGTTCATGATGTGGCATGGAGAGAAAGAAGAATTTTCCTTGGAGCCAAAGACCATTAGTACACTGTAATTTTCCTTTTGTTCAAGTGTCCCCTTCCTATTGAAAAACTTGGTTTTCTGGCTAGACATCTGGGGAGCATCCTTCCCTAACAATAAATCTTTGAAAACTGAGAAAAAATCATTAAAAACCTAATAAAAACAATGGGATTCCTTGTGCCTTCACAGGGCTTGGTACCAGAATGTTACTGTGTCGAAGTCACAATTTGTTTTCTTGGAAAGAGACAGTTTTGGAAACGGACAACAATGCACTATTGCGAAAATCAAGTAGGATGACATATAAAATTTATTCAATTCTTTGAATCATGACAACTGGGAACAGATTTCAATGGAAATTAGCTTCCCCCAATCAAAAATGAATTTTTCCTTGACTATGAAGTAAAAAATATAAATATCTATACGGGAAATGTTTGTCGTGGATTCTTGTCTCGTTATTATTGTAAACAACCAAGAAATTTATTGGAATGGATTTTTAAAGGAACTTGCCTGCAACTTTGTGATATATTTAGGAACTTTTGTCGTGTCTTCGAGGAACTCGGCTAAGATGTCCAAGCCGTTATCATGTTTTTCTAGGAACTGCTTGTCCTCTGAAGGTCAATGTTCGCTCTGATAGTGTTAACATCTTGCGGAAGACATGAGGTGACAAAGAAACAGGAGAATGGTCATGTAGTGGAATAATTATTTGTCTTGAAATATATTTATCGACCCACCAAGAGACCACCTTCTTACAATCAAAAACCTCAAGGATGTAGCTTGCATGAGCGATTCTAGAGGTCCAAATCACTTTTTTCTGGGGGAAATGGTATGAATAGTAAGAGTATGCCCTGGACCACTAGAAGTTCTAGTCCTAACATTCGAATATATTCACTGTATCTCCACAAAACTGTTGTCGACCTACTACCATAAGTTTACAAGAATGTTTGTTTTCTCCAGACGATGATTGAAATGGAGAGTTGGAAGGGATAATATAATGTTGTGCAAATATTGGTCCAATGCGTGTGAATGGGAGATCTCCTCGAAACTTTTGCTCATTAATGACAATTTCGACGATTGTTGCATGATGCGTTGTTAACATTAAAGACTAGTAATTTCACACATAGAAGTGCGAACATGGAAGATACGACAATGAGAAACTAAGCATTGAAGATTTCTTGAACGAGCCAACACGACGAATCGTGTTTGAGATGACCAATCGGAAGTGACAATATAATTGTTCATGGATCTTGGTTTAATGTGTATTAATGGGAGATCTCCTCGACCATTTCACTCATTAATTACAATGTTAATGGTTCATGCATGGTGATCTGTTAGCATGAAAGGTTACTAATTGCATATTAATAAATAAGTGTGAAGGYCGCGGGGAYGAGAAAGAGMAGTTAAGGACTGTMTAATTATAGAAAGCRGTCGAGAGGGCTTCAAAATAGGGTTACAAGGTACAACCATTGGAGCTGAGGGCACGAGGGTCAAATTATATGTCTCAGAAAGTTTTGAGTGCAATATGCATAACACCGAAGAGGGCATGATAGGACAGTCCAGAGGGCAATTTGTATATCATGAAAGTTCGGGTATTCTTTGCAAGACACAGAACAATGGAGTTGCAAACATGAGCCTGCCTATCTGGGAACCCACAATCGAAAAAGTGGCTCATGTATGGATTGGAGAAACGGTTGGGAGGATTCATTTTTGCTAATATATTAAAACTTGTAATATATATCCCATTGTGTGGAAAGATATTTTTTCCATGTCTCTGGGTAGAAAAGAGAAAATAAGAGAAGATAAATTAATTTAAATTTGAGGAGTCAATATTTAGTTAAATTTCATTGTCTCATCGACGCTTTTGCATTTTAATGGTGATCTGTACATTTGTTGCATGATGAACTATTAGCATTAAACCTTGGTCAAGCATAATAAACAGTGACCAACAATTGGAGATTTCATGAACCCGCCAACCTGAGGAACTGTGAAAGAGATTCCATGAAATGGGAAAGTATGGAAATCCATCGGATGAAATTAAGAATTAGGGTGACAATGGGTCCCCAAGAGATGTGACTTTCCGATGGTCCAACTGTATGTCTCGGAATATGAATGCAAAATGTGTACCATGGAAGAGGGGATGATATCGGAGTCCGACGGTCAATTTGTATATGGCAGACCCTTTTGGTCATTAATGACATATTTAAGGTTTATGCACAATGAAGTGCTAGCATTGAATCTTGCCAATTGCATTTCCATAGAGAAGTAGGAAGGTGGCAGGGACAGGGAACAACAAGTAAGGAATGGGTAATTATCGAAAGAGGTTGGTGACGCTTTGAAATACAGCTACAAGATACAACCAGTAGAGGTGGGGACCCTAGGGTAAAATTTTATCTGTTAGGAGTGTTGACCATGGAACGTGTAACATGGAAGAGGGCATGATGATGCATTCCTACAGAGAAATTATATATCACGGAACTCTTGGTACTGTTTTCTAGTCATGGAACATTGGAAATAGAATCCTCAACGCACCAGTCCGGGAACCCGCAATCGAAAAAGTGTCTAAGTATGAAACAGGGATTTAATGGTAGGGAGGACTTGATACAAAGTAGATGTATAATGTCATGGAGATACAACCAACTTGGGGCTAAGTATTGAGAGGAACGACAGATGGTTGGGATCGTGACGGGGCATTCCATCAGACAAATTGTATATTGCAAAACTTTGGGCATTATTTGCAAGTCACAAAAGATTCGAAAAACAATTTCGAGGCCGTCAATCCAGGAACCCACAATCAAAAAAGTGTCCAACTATGAAATAAGGAAACACTGGCTCAGACTTATTTTCGCTAATATATTGAAATTTGTAATAGCTTTTCCATTACCTGCCAAGATCTTCTTTGCATGTTTCTGGACAAGTTCTGTAGGGATGGTTAGTCCTCGAAACTTTTTCTTATTAATGACGATATTTACGATTGTTGCATGATGATGTTTTAGTATTAAACCTTTGGTGTTTCATATTTGGAAATAAGTACGAGGATGGCCGGAACAGGAAACAGTGACTAGGAATTGGAGATTTCATGAACTCGTCGATACAAGGATCCAAAATAGGGTTACAAGGTCTCCCCAAAAGACGTGAGGCCCCGACGGTTAATTTATATCAATTAGAACATTTGAATGCATAATATGTAACACAGAAGAGGGGACTATGTCAGAATCTAGTAGTCAATTTGTATATGGCGTAGGACCGGGTGCCAATTGTTTTGTACCATTGTGTTCAATTGTCACTAGTAAGAGCATAATTAATGTATACTAGGAAGGACAAGAAGTTAGTGGGGATGGAAGGCCTTGACAGATACTTTGAAACACTCGTGAAACCTGGTAAAGTGAAGCTTGCAAGTTCGAGGAGTTCTTGGTGGAATTGTAGATCATAGAAGTTTTGAGTGCAAGATGTACATCACAGAAAAAGAAGCAACAACGTTCAAAAGCGCCAACCCAGCAACCGCAGCCATAAAATTGGCTGAGTATGGAAAGGAACAACGGTTGGTTGAATTCGTCATGTGAGGATATAGATGGATATGAATATATGTCAGCCCGCCAACCGTGGAACCCACAATCATATAAATGAGACTAAGTATATAACCAGAAAGAGATAATAGACAGGAAGAAGAAAAGGGAAAAAGGGCTAAGTATCTCATAGAAGAACATCTATTGTTCACTTATTAATGCCAACTGTTTCGAATCTCTGGTGAGTTCTCACTAGTAAAAGCATAAATTGCATATCACGAAAGTTCTTCGGGTGCAAGATGTATATGAAAGAACATGGGACATAAGTGTTGGATATAGCAAACTCGGGACCCGATGGTCAGATAATTGGCTAAGTATTGAAAGGGACCGCGGTCATTCAGGATCATAGTGTGAAGATATAAATAAAGAGAAGCATCTACCAATCTCCAAATCTAGGAGGCCGTGATCATAGAGATGCGAATAAATATAGAACCACAAAGGGATAATAAAGGGGTAGAAAAGAGGGAAATTTTAAAAATAATTTTTTTATATTTATTCCAATATTATTCATATATATATATATATATATATATATATATATATATTAATAGATTATTTATGGTCCAAATGTAAATCATATTCCAATTTTCAAGATCCTGTTCGGTTCAGAAATTTCGTTGAAATCCATAAGTAATAGAAAAAAAAAACGGTGGATGGTTGGGCTCACGAGGGGAAATTGCAGCGAAAAAATTGTATATTGCAGAACTCCAGGCACTATTTGCAAGTCCCAGAAGATTTGAAACAAAATTTTTAGGTCGTCAATCTGGGAACCCATAATCAAAAAAGTGTCCAAGTATGGAATACGGAAACGTTGGCCCAGACTTGTTTTCGCTAATATATTGAGATTTGTAATAGCTTTGCCATTACCTAGAAAGATCTTCTTTACATGTTTCTGGACAAGTTCTATAGGGATGGTTAGTCCTAGAGTCTTTTGCTTATTAATGACTATCTTTATGGTTGTTGCATGATGGTGTTTTAGTATTAAACCTTTGGTGTTTAATATTTGGAAATAAGTAAAAGGATGGCCGGATTAGGCAACAATGACTAGGAATTGGAGATTTCATGAACCTGTTAATGCGAGGATCTAAAATAGCGTGACAAGGTCTCCCCAGAATACGTGAATGCATAATGTGTAACACGGAAGAGGGGACGATGTCAGATTTCAGTAGTCAATTTGTATATGGTGGAGGTCTGAGTGCCAATTCTTCTGTACCAGTGTGTCCAGTTGTCACTAGTAAGAGAATAATTAATGTATATTAGGAAGGACACAAAGTTAGTGGGGATGGAAGGCAACGATAGATAATTTGAGAAATTTGTGAACCCTTGTAGATTGAAGCTTGTGATTTCGAGGATTCCGCGGTGGAATTGTAGATCACGGAAGTTTTGAGTGTAAGATGTATATCACGGAACAAGAAGCAATCGATTTCGAAAGTGCCAACCCGACAACCATGGCCATAAAACTGGCTAAGTATGGAAAGGAACATTGGTTGGTCAGATTCGTCATGTGAGGATATAGATGGAGATGAAGATATATAATCCTGCCAACCCTAGAGCCCGCGGTCATAGAAAGGAGACTAAGTATATAACCAAAAAGAGATAACAGATGGGAAGAAGAAAAGGGGAAAATGATTAAGTATATGACAGAAGAAAATCTATTGTTCGTTTATTAATGCCAATCTTTTCGAACCCGTGGTGAGTTCTCACTGGTAAAATCATAAATTGCAGATCACGGAAGATCTTTGGCTGCAAGATGTATATGAAGGAACAGGGGACATAAGTGTTGGATACTGCAAACCCGGGACCCAATGGCCATATAATTGGCTAAGTATTGGCCAAGAGAGTTTTTATATTTATTCCAATAGTATTCATATAAATATATATTAATATCCCCGACGATGAAATTGTATCGCTCGGAACATTTGAATGCATAATGTGTAACATAGAAGAGGGGACGATGTCAAATTTCGGTAGTCAATTTGTATATGGTGAAGGTCCGAGTGCCAATTGTTTCATACCAGTGTGTTCAATTGTCACCAGTAAGAGCATAATTAATGTATATTAGGAAGGACACAAAGTTAGTGGGGATGGAAGGAAACGACAGATGCTTTGAGACATTTTTGAACCCTTGTAGACTGAAGCTTACAATTTTGAGGAGTCCATGGTGTAATTGTAGATCACATAAGTTTTGAGTTCAAGATGTATATCATAGAACAAGAAGCAGTTGAATTTGAAAGCGCCAACCCGACAACTGTGACCATAAAATTGGCTAAGTATGGAAAGGAACATTGGTCGGTCGGATTCGTCATGTGATGATATAGATGGAGATGAAGATATGTCAGCCCACCAACCCTGGAACCCACAATCATAGAAAGAAGACTAAGTATATAACTATAAAGATAATGGAAGAGAAGAAGAAAAGGGGAAAAGGACCAAGTATCTCATAGAAGAAAATCTATTGTTCGTTTATTAATGTCAATATTTTCGAACCCCTGGTGAGTTCTCACTAGTAAAAGCATAAATTGTAGATCACATAAGTTCTTTGTATGAAAGATGTATATGATGGAACAGGGGACATAAGTGTTGGATATCGCAAACCTGGGACCCTGTGGCCAGATAATTGGTTAAGTATTGGCCAAGAGAGTTTTTATATTGATTCCAATAGTATTCATATTAATATATATTAATAGATTATTTCTGGTTCAAATGTAAATTATCTCCCAATTTGCAGGATGTTGTTCGGTTCAAAAATTTCCCTGAAATCACGGAAGTTTTGAGTGCAATATGTAAATAGAGCAACAAGAAGCAACAGACTCGGAAAGCTCCAACTCGGAAACTGCTGCCATAAAATTGGATAAGTATGGAAAGGAACAACGAGCGGTCGGATTCGTCATGTGAGGATATAGATGGATATGAATATATGTCAGCCCTCCAACCCTGGAATCCGTGATCATAAAAAGGTGACTAAGTATATAACCAGAATGTGATAATAGATGGGAAGAAGAAAATGGGAAAATGGATAAGTATCTCACAGAAGAAAATATATTGTTTGTTTATTAATGCCAATCTTTTCGAACCCCTAGTGAGTTCTCACTAGTAAAAGCATAAATTGCAGATCACGGAAGCTCTTTGGTTGCAAGATGTATATGACCAAATAGGGGACATAAGTGGTGGATACCGCAAACTCGGGACCCGGTGGTTAGATAATTGGCTAAGTTTTGGGCAAGAGAAAGTTTTTATATTTATTCCAATAGTATTCATATTAGTATATATTAATAGATTATTTTTGTTTCAAACGCAAATCATCTTCCAATTTGCAGGATGTTGTTCGGTTCACAAAGTTTGTTGAAAACAATGAGTAATAGAAAGAAAAATAAAAGAATATGTGTATATATATATATATATATATATTCTTACGTGATGCAACATTTTTTATATATGCACGGATATTATCAAATAGAAGAAGCTGCAATATATGCAAAATATTGAACAGGAACATAACGTCAACACTTGAGTTGCCCTGTTGTAATAGTCATTAATTCATTCTATTTACGGGACCCAAAGAAGGAAAGCAATACGGGTGCTCCCATTTATTTATTTAAGTATAGGGCGGGCGCCACATAAGTATGGCCTACGAAAAAATATTCTTCCGTGTAAAATGTAAGGAATGAACATAGTAGCCTTTATTTAAATCGATGTGTTGAGCAGTAGAAATAAAAGCTTGTCGTCCATGTTTAACGACACACAGAAAAAATATACAAAATCAAATGAAAAGCAATACCAGAGATTGGAAAACACCATAAAAAAAACCCCTAAATATTCTATATTCAAATAAGGTGGGTTACAAGATACAATTGAGATTATTTTCCACAATGATTGTGATTTGGCCTTCCACTGACAAAAAAAAATGTGTATAGTAATGAAGCTTGTGGAGAGTCTTTTATAGATTTCAACTTGACGATCAAATGCTTCATTCGTAAAAAAAAACGATTTCAATATCAATTTTGGGTCTTGGACTTTATTGGTGCTACGAACTAGATTTATCCCATCTTTTTGAATAGCTTGTCTCTTCTAGATATGGCATGCTGCATTGGATGGTTACTTAACATTCCAAACTTTGTTAAGTGTTAATTTCTCTCTGTCGTCGAAAAATTGGAGTTTAAGGTGCCTTCCTTGTAATGTTCTTGATCGTTGACATCCGAGACAACTTAGAAATGTGATTCAGGCCCAATTCCAAGACGAGGGATTCATTTTATGTGACATCATCTTTTGGGGAAAAAAATCCTATTAGGAAACAAATGTTGAGACAGAAAAAAAAATTCAAGTATGTTGTGACTGTTATTCTCCTTGTATTCGATCATATGTTTCGTTGAAAATCCTGCTCAAATATTTATATGTTGAACTTCTTTGTTTTATTACTGTAAATTGGAAGGGATGTCCAAGGCAACTGCAAACTGTTCCCCTGTTTAAGTACATAACTTCTTCTAGCAACACAGATCTGGAAAGTGTATCAAATGTTGCAGATCACATTAGAATGTATCTTTCGTCGTATGGGTGGCAGACATGGTGGCCCACGAAAAGGTCTGGAATGTTCAAAAGTGACGCCAAATATTACTTCATGCCCGAATACACTCAGAAGGAAATTATAAAATTGGATACCAACCAACATGAGAAATTGTATGCGTGTTTGAATCAACATTCTAAAATTATAGAACGTTTTATGCAAAAGTTGTAACGTAATTGAATGACAACCAGTTTCTATGTCAAAGAGTGTTGAGCGACCTTTGGACGTAGTAATAGACTCGACATAAAATCAAATTTCGATAATTATTGATACTAATGTCAAGTGTAAGAAGTCGTGATCACAGGTTCCATGTAGTTTCACCTTCAGGAATCCACATAGGCGGTGATCCCAAGCTCTAGATAGATTCAGCTTTGGACATTGACATTGGTGGTGGAAATGGGAACAATGCTATTGACTACAGTGCGACAATGAGGTGAACAAGCAGGGTTTTCATTGTCAAATAACTTAAATCAACATTCTAAAATTATAGAACGTTTTATGCAAAAGTTGTAACAAAATTGACAGACAACCAGTTTCTATGTCAAAGAGTGTTGAGGGACCTCTCGATGCAGTAATACACTCGACATACAATCAAATTTCTATCACTACTGATACTAATGTCAAGTTTAAGAAGTCATGATCCCAGGTTCCAGGTAGTTTCACCTTCAGGAATCCACATAGGTGGTGACCCCAGGCTCTAGATAGCTTTAGCTTCAGACATTGACATTGGCAATGGAAATGGGAATAGTGTTATTGACTGCAGTGAACAAGCATGGTTGTCATTTTCAAAGAACTTAAACTGCAGGATTGTCAAACCTGCAAAGGATATCAACTTTAGTGTTGCTTTCTCAAGAAAACTACAATGTTGCTTTGAGGCCATAAATATTTGGACGTTGGGTGTCTTGTGCGATAATGACCTTGAAATTAGGTACATGTTATACATCTATTATCTGACATTGCAGTGTTAATGAAATTTCCATAGTGGGCGACGACTCAATTTCATTGGCACAAGCAATATTAATTTTGTGATTAATTAACATCCTTGAAGGACGTGAATCCCAAACAACGCCTAAAAATTTTCGAACAACTATCTGTTCAAAATATGTATTGTTCTATATTTATGAAAATAAGAAATTGTATTGTTTGAACATTATTTTTTTTTCAAATATTGCATCAACTGCAACATAAGAAATGCATTTTCCTAACCCAAATCAAGGGAAACAACGGGAAGATTGACATTAGGTGGAAACAACTCGAGAATACACCACTACATTAAGGTCTCTTCTAAAGAATGAAATAAAATGATTACATGAAGGTGGTAGTAAAAGTTTATTTTCAAAATCCAAATCATTACCTGAACACACAAAACTTCTTGCAGAAGGTGGTAGTATAAAGTAATCCTCAGAAAGTGTTGCAAAGTCCATAATCTAGAATTCCTTCCCATTAACATTTTCTAGTTACATGTTGATGTAGGGATTAGAAAGTTTTGAGAACATCGTTCCCTAGTTATATACCCACCTTCAAGTAGGAGGGGAATATTCAAGTAAATAGGGGCAAGCCCATCGACCCAGATGAAATCATATGCATAGGAATAGTAAAATAAAAAATGTGCAGTTGCGATAGAAAGTTGATTGTATGTGGAGTCTGTAACTACATCCAGAGGAGGATGAACAAAATTTGATAAAGAATATGGATTTGTGTCAAGTTTGTTACCACACCCATAAGTAGCTCAATAAACTTTGAAATAGAAACTTCTGTAATTTTAGTATGTCATTTTAACCACCCATACAGTTTCTCATACTCACGATGATCCAAATTTATAATTTCCTTCTAAGTATATTCGCGAATGGAGTAATATTTTGCATCATTTCTGAACATTACAGACCATTTTTCAAGCCACGGTAAGTGTGACTCCTCTGACAGAAGACAAATTCTTGTATTCTCTGCAAAAATTGATACACTTTCCAAATATGTGTTGTTGGAAATATAATTCAATGAAGGAGCATTTTGCAGGTGACCTAAAAATCCCTTCCAACTCCTAGTAATAAAACAAAGAAGATAAGCAAGCAAATCTCTAGGAAGGCCTTTCAACCAACCAGAGCATCGAATATAAGGAGAATGCCAATCAGAAGATACTTGTTTTTTTTTTTTCTTATTTGAGTTTCTATTGGCTAACAGAGTTTTTTTTTGGCTCAAATATCACATCACATAAAATCATTCTCTCATATTTCAATTGGGTCTCAATAACATCTCTAAATTGTCTTACACGTCCATGACCAGGAATATTACAACGTAGTCACACTAAACCAACTCTTTGATGATAGTGAGGAATGGTAATAAGTATTTAAAATCAATGCTGGAGGATGACAGTATAACCTTCTGTAGATTTTGGTTTATTTTTTCTTAATGGCAGATGCCCTCGATCTTTTTTATTATCAATGCCAATCCTTTCGAATATGTGCATCGAATAGTGACTAATAGCACGTATTAACATTCCCATATCCAGGCAGATTCTCAAATATGACAACCTATAACATATGCACAATATTAAAGAGTGACATGACGTCAAGAACTCTGTGGATGAAATGTTCATGAATGGAAGCATGGTAGTACAATATTTCACTGTTACTATGATGATGCCTTTAAAAAACTAAAATAGCCAACATTTTTTTGTAAATTCAAAATTCAAGCAAAAAAAATTATCACATCCCATAATATTCGCTTGTTTATGCATTTTAATGGGAGATATCCTTAATATTTCCTCTTATTAAAGCGAATATTTTTTAAACTTTCTGGTTGGTTGTTATCTTTAAAAGAATAATTAAAATGCATTATGAAGGGTGAGAGGTGGTGGGGATGGAGGGGAGAAACAAAATGCCTTTAAACTTTTCTAAACCCATGAAACTTTGAAGACTCGAATAAGTATGTAAAGGTAGATCAGACAGATAGAGTCATCGTAGGTAGAGGCAGGGTTGCCAGTTTGAGGAGTTCGGGGTCAAATTGTAGAGCACGAAAGTTTTGGGTGCAAGATGTATACCCCGAACATGGGTTACCATAGTTTGATAGCGCATATCCTTGAACCCACGTTCATAACATTGGCTACGTATGCAAACGAATGACAATTGATCAGATTCGTGATGTCAATATATAGATGGAGATGATGATTTGTCAATTCACCACATCGGGAACCCGCGAGCACAGAAACATGACAAAGTATAGAACCCAAAACGCATAATAGAGGGTAAGAACAAAACGGAAAAACAAAAAAGTTTAGACTCTCATAACTATGAAGCCATAGAAATACATTAACCATGGGAAAAACATCGTCAACTATGAAATACAGTTGCAGCCTGACAAACTCTAGTTCAATCCATAAGAGATGTAATTTACATCCACTGCAAAATTTTGCATATTATTTTATCTTAATAGTGTTTTTTGGGGAGCCAACTATAAAACCATGTAACAATAGATGCAACTGCATATTCAGTACCCAAACATCACAAAGTTTAAGCAAACAAGAGCAAGAAACAAATAACAACCCAATTGAGAAGCACCAAAAGGCCCAACTACAGCCGCAGGACCCAAACCCTGCTTTAACACACCCACGATGAGGGGGAAAATAAATAAAATTTTCATTCTCCTTACAAGGACGAATCCTTTATTTTCATGGTCTCTAATTGAGAGGTCAGAGCCTAGCCCATTTTTCTTTAGCGACCTTTGCATAGGACCATATGCGATGACCGAATACGAAGACTACAAGTGGCTAGTTTGGTGCTTTGGATCTTCGGAATTCGAGTGTTCTTACTCACGCAATCCATTTTCCCCGATACTATAAACCCTGAAGCGAAGGATCGGATGCTATGTGTTTCCTATTGCCAATGGATAGAATGAACTACGACACTTCGGCCTTCGTGAGTTTTGGTGTTACTAAACCTCTATTCTCCCGAAGTGGTCAATGTCGAGCTGACTACCTCATAGGTATGACGACCCACGACTTTTTGCTCGAATCAGGACTTTGTGTTTCAATATTTTTTGAGAAAAATTTCTCTATTCCTCCCGATACCCGAATTCTTGAAATCTTCTCACGTCAAATCAACAGTCTACTATCATTCTGTAATCCAATGACTATGTTCAATTTCGTGAGTTCGGACTTCGCGAGTTTCTATGACTCTTTCCTTTGAAATCCCCAACGTGCAAATCAATGAAATGTTGATCCTTCACCATGTGTCCTTCCAAGCACCAGTGGCTAGGATCAATTTCACGAGTTTGGATTTCACGATTTTCCATGAATATTGCGTTCAAAATCCCTGACATGTGAATCAGTGAAATGTTGATCTTTCGCCACGTGTCCTTCCTAGCACCAATGGCTAGGATTAATTTCATGATTTTCCCCGACTCTTGCCTTCGAAATCCCTGATGTGCAAATCAACGAAATTATGATCTTTCACCACATGTCCTTCCCAGTACCAATGACTAGGATCAATTTCACAAGTTTGGATTTTGTGAGTTTCCATGACTCTTGACTTCAAAATCCTCAACGTGCGAATCAACAAAGTGATGATCTTTCGCCACATGTCCTTTCCAACACCAACGACTAGGATCAATTTCACGAGTTTCCATGACTCTTTCCTTTGAAATCTTTGATGTGAGAATCAACGAAATGTTGATATTTCGCCACGTGTCCTTCCTAGCACCAACGGCTAGGATCAATTTCGTGAGTTTGGATTTCATGAGTTTCCATGACTCTTATGTACACTTTTGAAGGGCTTAAATCCCGTGCACCTTTCCTGGATCTAACGACTGTTGGTCCTCACACTCTGATCTGATGGACCAGATATGATCTCCTTCTACGCTTTAACTTTCTCAAATATCTAAGTGCCAAAGGATATGACCTTTGATCCTTCGACCAACCCTAAACTTCGGGTCTCGTCTGCATTTCTTAAAATGTTATCTCTCCTGAGATTCTGGACTTAGAGTAAGTCCACTCCGACTCACTCCTTCTACTAACCCACTCGTGTCAGATTGACGGTCAAGGAGGGTCCCGATAGATCCTTGGATCTACGGTCATATTTCATCTCTACTTGCAAAGACTGAAGGGCTCGAGGCCTTAACACCTACGCTCCCTCTTGAAATCTAATGGTTGTGACAGGCCTTGCATCCTTCCAAAAGGATCTCGTCCATTTGTCTTCCAAATGAAAGGATATTCCCTTTTGATATTTCAAACTCGCTATCCTTCTTAAACTTAGTCAATGAAATTCAAACCTTTAGAGCTTCAAGATCCCAAGGTTTCGAAACCTTCGAAATTAACTCCTTCTTACACAAGATTCCTAGACCTAGGTCACGTGAACCTTTGGATGATTCTTGGGTAATTATCCCTACTCTCAGTCGATCTTTTGGATAAGGGCTCGGGTATGGTTCAAAGTCCCTTAAACTATTGGCTTGAATGTAGTGCCTTCCTAATTCGTCGAGATATGAATTATGAAATAGGGTAAGGTAAACTTGTGGGTTTACTATAACGGTAGCCATTTCAAGGAACTCCCTCCGACTATGGTATGTGAGGTTATTCCCTGGGAAAGGTGCTTTCGAGAAATTAAACCAGAACATAACGAGAATCAAGCAGATGGGACAATTCTTAAGGGAACGAACTTATATTCTTGACTTATTTATTCTATACATAAACCGATTATGGACATATAAGTATAAACATGCATCCATTATTTCCAATCTAAAACACACGACAATCACTTCTATACAAAAACCATTTATGAGTGTATAAACACGATCATGCATCCATTATTTTCAATTCAAAATACAAGGCATAAAACACTTATTAGAACCAGAAGGTGCGATGCGACTGCTGAGAGGGGGGCTCGTTTTCACCCGACCATAGGGTCAGTCACTCTCAATAGATTTATTACTGGCCACCCTCGATCTTAGTCCACGATTCTTTGAGATTCAGTCTATTACTTCGATCTCAACAAAAGTTAGGGTTGAAGGTTACTCTCCTTATCCCTATACAGGAATAGACGAGGAAGAAAGTTACTCTCCTTCTCCTAACTCAGTCTCTATTCATTGTGATCATAACTCACTTTTTTCTTTCAATCCTTCCTTGGACCCAAGAGCTTTGCTCCTCTCTCTACATTCTTCGTAGGTCTCCCACTTTCTACCATGCTTCCTTACTTACCTTCCCTAGAAATATTGTGTGTGGTTTGAATTCCCCAGAACGCGGTCAGGTCCAGAAGCCTTACCGATGGCCATTCTGCCCCATCCCTCATTAAATCTTGAGGAGGCCTTCCCACCTACCAGCCTGACGGGAATTCATTCCTGGTCAGAGGGTTGTTCTGATCTGAGAAAATTAATTCTAGCATGGTACTAGTTTGGTTGAGGTTAACACAACTTTTTCGGGTTACCTCAACCACCTTTTCATTAGAAATCATGGTCTCTCTCTTAGCACATCCCCTCTTTCAGCAGTCATGCAATACGTAACATTTTTTTATTAAAATAATTAGAATTTGCATTCATCGACCTTCTACACAAGGTCGATTTAATCAAACATTCACACTTTTAAGTTTTCCATAGTTCCTCGGCCCATATAGTTATATTTATAGACTGGTGGAAACATGGTGTTACAATTCCCTCCCCCTTAAAGGAATGATCATCCTCGATGTTCTATCTATCAACATGATATGTATGTACTGAAGTAACCAAAATCAGATACACATGTCTCATGGTATCTTCCATTTCGCACGTAGCCTCATTATTCCAAAATTTTTCCATTTCACCTTGACCTGCGCAATGGTTTGGTTCCTGAGTGAGGTTTCCTTCCTATCTAATATGCATTAGGGTTCTATCACGAATTCTCCCTCCGGTTCCACCTAGATCACAAACTAGTCAATTAGATGATTAGTATCATGAACTTATTTCTTTAATAATTAAACATGGAAAACATTACGTGCCTTTACAGTGGGAGGAAGTGCTATCCTATAGGCTACGAGTTCCACTCTATCTAAGATTTCAAAGGGTCCATAATACCGAGGTGATAATTTGGCATAGGCTCCCATTCTCAGGGAACTCTTCCTTGGTCTAACTTTGAGATAGACACGGTCTCCGGTCGTGAACTCTCTGGGAGTTCTCTTTCCGTCGGTGTAAATTTTATGTCTATCTTGATCAATCCTCAGATTTTCTCTTATCTGAACCACTTGTTGTTCCATTTCTTTCATCATGTCGGGTCCGATTGTAATTCTATCCACTAGATCGCTCCAGCTGATTGGAATGTTTCACTATCTACCATAGAGGACTTCAAAATGGCTCATCTTCAAGGATTGTTGATAACCGTTGTTGTAGGCAAAATATACCAATGGTAGGTATTCTTCCCACTTCTTAGGCTGATGCATTACATGTATCCTTTGCATGTCCTCTACTATTTCATTTACTCTTTCTATCAATCCATCAACTTGAGGGTGATAAGTTGTATTGAATAGCAATTTTATTTCCAGACTGACCATTAGGGATCTCTAAAAATTTGAAGTGAACTTGGTATCTCAGTCAGATACAATTTCCTTGGGCATTCGATGCAGTCTAAATATCTCCTTCATGAAGACATTGGCAATATCTATGGCCTTACAAGTTGACTTGAAAGGGATAAAATGAGTAGAATTTCTCAACTTGTCCACCACGACCATGATGGCATCATTTTCCTTGGTCAACCTTGGTAGTCTAGTGATGAAATCCATGGAGAGGATTTCCCATTTCCATTCTGGGATTGGTAGGGGCTATAACAATCCTGTTGGATGTCAGTGTTCCGCCTTAAATTGCTAGCACTCTAGGAACTTAGCTAGATAGTTAGCTATGTATTTCTTCAACCCAGGCCAATCAAATTGTTTCCTAGTGGTAGTGATCATCTTATGATATCCTAGGTGACCAGTATATGGTCTCTTATGTAGTTCATCCATTACGAACCTCTTCAAGTCATCACAGTTTGGAATATGAAATCTGTTTCTTTAAGTCAACAACCCTTTGTCAAGAATTTGGTAGCCTTCATACTTCATCCTTGTAGGTTCTTGTCTTAGGTATGAGTTCACGGTCTTAAAGAATACATCTTCCTCTTGTGCATTTCTAATTCTTTCCCTGACATCCATTTCACAGGTGCTTACTGTTTCTAGATGAATCGTTTTTATACTTTTGCTAAGGGCATCGACCACCCTATTTTCCTTTCCTTTTATGTGTTTGATTTCTAAATCAAATTCACTTAGAAGAGCCATCCACCTAGCTTTCCTGACGTTGAGTTTTGGTTGGTCAAACAGGTGCCTCAACCCACAATGTTCTGTCACAACCACAAATCTCCTTCCCAGGAGGTAGTGCCTCCACATTTTTAAAGCATGTACTATGGCATCCAACTCTAGGTCATGGGTCACATAATTGATCTCATGTTAGTTTAATTTTCGGGATGCGTAGGAAATTACACATCCCTCTTGCATAAGTACTCCTCCAAGTCCTTCCTTGGAGGCATTTGTACATACAAGAAAATCATTATCCGGGTTTTCCATCTTTAGCACGGGTGCATGGGTCAAGAGGTATTTCAGTTCCTTAAATCTTTCTTCACATTTTGATGTCCAAATGAATTTGATCCCCTTTTTCTGAAGGGCAGTGACTGGACAGCCAATCTTGAAAAATCATTTTATGAACCTTCTATAGTATCCAACTAATCCCATGAAGGATCTGATATCGGATACATCCTTTGGGGTAGGCCATTCCATAATAGATCTAATCTTATCGGGGTCCACTGCCACCCCTTCCTTAGAAATGACATTTCCTAAGTAATGGACTTGATTTTGAAAGAAGTCACACTTGATAAACTTAGCGTAGAGTTCATGCTCTCTTAGTACTTGAATTACGAGTCTAAGATATTCCTCGTGCTCCTCCTCGTTCTTAGAGTATATTAGGATATCATGAATGAAAACCAATACAAATTTGTCCATAAATTTTTTGAGTATATTATTCATCAAGCACATAAAAGTGGCAGGGGAATTGGTTAAGACAAATGGCACCACCACAAATTCATACTGACCATACCTCTTTCTAAAGGCTATTTTGTGGATGTCTTCATCCTTAATCCTGACTTGGTGATATCCAGACCTCAAGTCGATCTTGAAGAAGATGGTAGCGCTTCCCAGTTGGTCAAACAAGTCATCGATTCTGGGTAAGGGGTATTTGTTCTTTATGGTTGTCTTATTGAGCTGTATGTAATCTATGCACAATCAGAGTGTCACATCTTTCTTTTTCACAAATAGGATGGGAGCTTCCCATGGAGATACACTGGGTCGGATGTAGCCTTTGTCCATCATCTCCTTTATCTGTAGCTTGAGCTTAACCAGCTCTGGCATTCTCATCCTATATATGGCTCTAGATGCTAGTACTGCCCCTAGGTGAGCTCTATCGAGATATCAATATCCCTTCTTGGAGGTATACCTGGTACTTATCTTGGTAACACGTCCTTGTATTCTCTTAATATGGGGTGGTCCTCTAGGTTTGGTTTGTCATCCTCGACAGATTCCAACACCTGTATTGCATATAAGGAACACCCTTTTCTACAATACTTCTTCATTTGAAGGACCGATATTTGTCTCACTAAGATAGGCTTCTGAATCCCTTGGAGGGTCATATTTCCCCCTTTTTCATTTACACATTCTAAA
>ML779974.1:535542-597214 GCA_009831015.1 Picea engelmannii
ATGTGGTCCCAAAGACAAAAAATTTATCCAAACATTCCATTCCACAAAAAGAAAGATTAGAAAACTTTTCAGAAAGAGTGGAACGGAAAGGAAAATTTTGATGAGGTGACTTGTAATGAGTTGAGAAGAAATAATCTTGTCTTCAATTGAAAAGATCCTTGGGAATCGGGACATAGGTGCATGGGGAAGGGAAAGGTACAGTACATAGAAGTGTACTCAGATAGTGAAGAGGAAGAGGAGGAAGTTACACAACAACAAGGAAATGCGAAGGGAGGCTCGAGTGATGAGAAACCTCGTGAGGAGGATAAGGGTGTGACTATCACCACTCTATGAGGCACCCCTAGATACTACAGTTCCAGAGTCAGAGGGGTACTACATGAAAAACTTGTCACAACTTTGATTGAGAGCGTCGTTCCCTTTTCTCATCCAATTAATGTCTTGCAATTATTGTCTTGCAATATTTGAATTGTTATTCCATGGGCATATTTGTTATGAATATTGATGGATTATTCTGTTCCATGTGATAAATTTATATATTATCACCATATTCTTGTGTATCTTGGTTTTTGAGGACAAGTTTCAAGTATATTTGTTTGAGTCAAGTGGTCAACAATGGACTTCATTGAACGTCTAGATGAGGTAGGCTCCTTGTCTTTAATTGTTAGCATATTTTTCTATATAGCATACTTGAGATTAGAGTTGATTTATGCAACCATTTCCATCTATTTTGGTTTACCCCATGCCACAAAGTTATTTTCCTCGTAACATAATTGGTGACCATATTGGGGAAAGAATCTTCTTTTCAAGGTTTGGAGTGTTTTTCTCCTTGTATTGCTCTTGTTTGTTTTTAGTTTCTTGTCGTCTGATTGATTCACAACCTATTTTCATTTTGAGTCTGAGTTTCTTGGCCTTATCCTTAACCTAACAGTGTTTCAATACATATACACAGTTTTTTCCCTGAGAGTTGTGTACATACGCGATTTGTCGTTCTGTAAGAAGCGTATATACATGGGTTTCTCTTGAACAGTCACGTACATCATCCTTTTTTTCTTAATTGATGAGTTTGATGTTTGTTGGGTAAGTTTTGATGGTTTTTTAGTCTTCTTAGGTCTTTGTCATGACTGTTAAGGGCCTACATAGTGATAGGAAACCTTTCTTTGGTTGAATTTTCGAGGGATTTTTCTTTCTCATCATTCTTTTCATTGGTTGTCCTTGCATCCTGGGAAGGGTGTTTGTTTCTTGATATTCTACTTGGTTTGTCTCTGTTTACATACAATACTGTCTTTATATCAAGTTGTTTTTCAGTCCTTTCATTTTCATTCTTTTATATCAAAAATACAAAAACATACATTTTTCATTGTCATCATTTGATCTTTTAGGTTCGTATCGTTGATATTAGTACATGTATGGAAAGATTGCATATTATTTGAAATTGCAGAATTGAATTGAAAGTTTCATTTTGAAAAGCTTATCATTTATTGAGAATTGAAGTTAGGACTTTGCATTATATTCATATTCATTTCTTTTACTTGTTGAGTCATAACATCATCAGTTTAACGACCGCACCTTTTAAGTAAACAAAGCCACTAAAAGTAACATTGATAAATTTAAAATTCATTAGAAACGATTTTATTTTTCAGGGTACACAAACTAGCTTAAGATTTAGAGCCTTGGAATAGGATTTTGTGAGTAAAATTCTCCAAGGCTATCAAACTCAACATATGTGTATAACTAAGGGTGTGGTGAAATCCATTGTATAATTGGTGGCGTCAAGAGGCTCCACTCACACCAGAGTTAAGCATGAGGTCGCACAAAGTTGGTTGAGGAGATATCACTCCAATACCTTCTTAGCGCCAAAGATATTTCTGGGGATCTATTCGTATATGGGGGTCTTTCTAGTACCTTTACCTCTGTGAGAGGCGGTGCTTTCAATATTTCAAGCTTTGTTACCCTGGCCATACGATAGAACTGACTTACGACTGTTCGCCTACACAACGAATATACCGTGGTGACTTATATGCTTGACATAGGTAGCCACATAGGTTACTTGTAGGGGTTTTTCTGCAGGTAACCTAGGTCAAATAAGGGTCAGAAAACACACAACCTTGATGGAGGATTACCTGACTGGGGGTATCTGACTGACTAGTTGTTAATCCCACAAGGGCCCTTATAAATGACTCAAATACCTCTGATCTTTTGAAGGGAGTCTTAGGCCCCTCTCGGGAGAGACATGCCTACTCTAGTGAGGGAGGCCCCTTTTCAACCATTGTATCTTGTTTGTGTGCATTTTCCTTTTTTATTTACTTTGGTGTTCTCTCTGATTATTAGTTGGTCTTAGTATTATGTATTGCATCATGAGTTTTCATTTCTATGGTTAGTGGAGCCCCCGTGACTCCCTCAGTTAGCATTACCAAGCCCATGGTATTTTCTCATTCCATGGGGATGAATCCTTTTGTCTTTCCAAGTGGTACGCTGAATCATGATATTCAACCAGTACCTTGGGCCTCTAATCATTTTTATCATGATATGCCAGACATGTCTTCGCACTTGCCATCCTATGTCTTGTCACCTTATGTAAATCTTAGTTTTGGGTCTAGAGGCATGATGCCTCCTTTTCCTCCCTTTTCATTTGGTGGGATTCATATCTCTCAACCAACTTTTACGGTAGGAGGTTGGAATATTCCTTCCTACAAATTCAATCCTAGCTTCACTTTTCCAGGAGAAAGTGCTCAAATGGGTAGTCATTCTACTTATTACACTTTGTCCATCTATCCATCTTCCTCTATGCCAGTTCCTACAAATGTTTTTCCCATGGAAAACCTTCGTCTATCCTCTGGTGTTTCATCTGGGGGGAGTCAGTTTTATATTATGGGAAACCCCCTTCACGAAGTTCCTTACATTTGGGGGAAACACATATCCTCACCCGAGTAACCCTTGTCATGTCACTTTCTCTTTGAAAGTGGCTTCCTCGATGATGATTACCTTACAACCCTTTATGAATCAGTTTGGAGGAGCATACTTTCCTACTGTATAGGGCCATGGTATATACGAGAACCCTTCCTAGCCTGTAATTTCTCAAAACCAATCTTTTCCGGAACCTTTGTCTCAAATGCCGCAACCAACTGTTGCCACCAGTCCAGTTACTGCAAGTCATACTGGCATTATATCACCCACCTCTGCTAGTCATGTTGGGGATTGGTCAACAACCTCTGAAAGCCATGTTTAAGACATGCAACCTGTCGTTGCAAGTCAATATGGGGGAATAAATCTAGTCACTGCTACCCACACTACACAAACATCACCAACCTCTGATATCCATGTTGGGGGCTCATCATAAACCTATGTTAGTCATGTCGAAGGTTCGTCACCAACCTCTTCTAGTCATCTTGGGAACTTATCACCAACCTCTGCAAGTCATGTTGGATATTTTCTACTAGACTCTGCAAGTCATTGTGGGATCATGCCACTAATCACTACAATTCATCTTGGGGGAATTTATACAATTGAGAATCCTATATTTGTAAGATGAAAACCAAAGTTCCTTTGTAGGCTTTGCAAAGGAGATCAACTTACTCGTTTGTGTCCTGCTACTGTTGGGGTATAAGAAGAATGGTCCTTTCATGGAGGCCCTTCCGGTTCTAAGTCATATTTGTTTTCCCAACATTTTAATCCTTCTTTGGTTGATACAGTGGTCATGTCGATCAAATATTTGGCTGACACCACTCTTCCTTTTATGGGTGATGTGTTTCTTGACCATGTGGTCTCGCATCCTGTTCAACCAATGGTCATGTCGATGCAATCTCAGACCAAAAACACTCCTATTTTTTGGGGTGATGCATCTCTTGAACTTGTTGTCTTTCATCCTTTTCAACTAATGGTTGAAGAAGTGGTAATGCTGATAAAATCTTTGGTCAATCCCACTCTTATCTTGGAGAGTGAAAAGTCTAAGGAAGTGACATTGTTGATGCAATCTTTGGTCAATCCCACTCTTGTTTTGAAGGCTGACATGTCCTTTGACCATGTCCTTATCATTTATGATTCTATACCTTCTGAACAAGGGAGCATTCCACTCTCTTCGAGTACGCTCCCTCCAAGTCCTAGGGTGGTTTCCTTTGAATGTAATGATCTTGTAGAGCCTCGAATTCATTCTTCTACATCCTTCCAGATAAGGGGAATTATTTGATATATTGTAGATAAGTAACCTCTGAAAGCATTTTATCCTCCTTGACTTGGAAATATTTGGATTTTCCCAAGCTTGTGTCAACTATCTGTGAGTTGTTGAATTTTGACAGAAGTCCTGCACAGGAGACCTGGCCACCCCCATCATATGATTCTTAGAACAACATTCTTGAGTCTTAGAAAACTATTAGAGTATAGACGTTGGCTCTAAGGTCACATCCTCTAGTGATGTGTCCTTCCATTGGATCAACACTTCTTTGATAGTTCTACCATGCAACTGATGTTCATGGTGATTGAGGACTACATCTGGTTGGAGCCAAAGGTAGCCCTCATCATCTAATTCTGGAAGGATGGTTTGGACCCTACAATTTTTTCCCACCACTTTCTTTCGATAGGAAACATCGAACACCAAATGGATTTTGGAGGTAGTCGGAAGGGCCAATTTGTAGGCCACCAAACCAATATGCTTGATGATCTGGTAGGGCCAATAAAACTTGGGTGTCAATTTGTGATGTCCCTGGGATTTGAGAGATATTTTCTTGTAAGGTTGGAGCCTTAGAAACACATGATCAACTTCATGAAAAACCCTTTCTAAATTGATGTTGGTATGCATGTTGCTTCATGCGATTTTGGGCCATGTGGGGGTTATCCTTAAGAGCCGAAGGGGTGGTTGTGCGACCTTGCAACATTGTATCAATATATTTGACCTTTAATGTGCTTAGAAGATAGGTAGTGACTGTAGGTGGGAATTGGCCATACACTTCTTCATATGGGGTCATTTTAGTGGTCATATGATAGGAAGCATTGTACCACCATTCTTCCAAGGGGAGCCATTATACCCACTGGTTTTGTTTTTCTGAAGAAAAAAAATGCATGTAGGTTTCCAAACATTTTTTGACCACTTATGTTTGCCCGTCAAAATGGGGATGATAGGATGTTCTCATGCTCAGTTGGGTGACTTTCAATTTAAACAACTCTTTTAAAAATGTGCTTCTGAAACTGGGGTCACGATCAGATACAATAGAGGTGGTCATGCCATGTAACTTGAAAATCCGATCAAGGAAAACTTGTGCTACTAGTGATGGTGTGAAAGGGTGGGGTAAGGAACAAAAATGAACATACTTAGAGAGGCAATCAACCACCACCATAATGCCAGAATTGTTCCCATATTTAGGAAGGCCCACTATAAAATCAATGTAGATTTTTGTCCATATAGAAGCGGTAATGGGTAGGGGTTATAGGGCGCCTGAAGACATGATAGTTTCACCCTTATTATGTTGGCACACCGCACATTATATGACCAAGTGAAGGATATCCTTCTTCATTCCCACCTAGAAAAAATAATAACGAGCATGAGCATATGTCTTTTGGAATCCTAAGTGACCCGTAATAGCTAATGAGTGTAACTCATTTAAGAGTCGCATATTGAGTGTAGAATAGGGTAAGAGAACCAGATGAACCTTATATTTGAGAATATGTTCCTGCCAAGTGTAGTCAATGTGAGGATTAGGGTCCTCTTGAAGGCACTGAATTAACTTAGAGAGAGTCAGGTGCATGAGCCACTCTTGGTATGCTTCTTCAATCCAATCGGGGACAAGTAAGGATAAGGAAAAGAGGGAGTCATATTCCTCATGTTGGTGTGATAATGCATAGACTACTATATTATATTTTCCCTTTTTATATATAGTTTCATAATCATAACCCAACATTTTTCTCAACCACTTATTGTTTTTGAGGAAGGATAATCATTGCTCCAAAAACAATTTCAGACTATGGTGGTCTGTTTTGTTCTGAAAACGATGTCCCAAGAGATATGCCCACCATGTGTGCACTGCATGGAGAATGACCATCATTTATTTTTCATATGTATATATTCCTAGATTTCAACCACTCAACAGTTGGATAGTAAAGGCCAAAGGTATACCATCTTGTGTGAGAAATAAACCTATAACAGTTGCATAAGCATCTAATTCCACCATAAAGGTTTTGTTGAAGTCAGGCATTGCTAGGACAAGAGTAGTGTGCATGGACCTATTTAATTCTATGAAGTCTTTCTCAACATCAAGTGTCCAATGGAATGCATTATTCTTAAGAAGGTCATTCAATGGCTTAGAATTTTTTCCATAATGGTGGACAAATTTATGGTAATATCCTATGAGACCAAGAAAACCTGTTAGGTGCTTTAAGGTATTGGGTCACAGTTGTTCTTGCATCGATTGTATCTTTTTGAGATCCAATTTTACCCCTTCTCGACTGATAATGTGTTCCAATAATTCCACTTCACTCTCTCCAAATGAAAATTTGGTGTTTTTGACAAACAATTGGTTTTCCTGCATAACATGAAGAACTTTGTCCACATGAACAAGGTGGTTATCCCAAGTGCGGCTGTAAATTATGATGTCATCAAAGAAAACTAATACAAACTTATGAAGGTAAGAATTCAATAATTTATTCATGAGACCTTGGAAGGTGGATGGGGCATTGCAAAGGCCAAAATGAACGACCAAGAATTCATAATGTCCTTCATGAGTTCTGAAAGAAGTCTTCAAAATCCCTTCCTCATTCATCCAAATATGGTGATAGCCTAAGAAAAGGTCTAAATTGGTGAATACATAGGCACCTTGGATTTCATCCAACATATCATGAATGACAGGATTTGGAACTTATATTTGATGGTTAGTTTATTTGGGGAACGAAAATCAGGGGATATGCGCCAAATAACTTCTTTCTTTAAAACCATCATCACTGGAGAATAATATGGGATGGTACTGGGAAAATTATCCCCGCCTCCAGTAATTCTTGTACCATATTTTTTATTTATTTTTTCTAAGAAAATAGATATCTATAGGGACGTACATATGGGGGGTTGACTGCCTAGAAGGAGAAGGATTCTATGATCATGCTCACCCATAGCGGGAGGTAAGGTTGTGGGAATATCAAAGACCTTGGGGTACTTATCCAGGATGAGTTACAGGCTGGGAGGAACTACCTGATAGGCTTGTTCAATGACCTGCATGGCATTAAATTGAGAAATCACACCATGGTCTCCATTATTCAATAGTTTTTCCATCCTGTGAGAGATGATAATTTCAGGAGAGCCCACTTGGAGACCTCAGAGGGTATAGGAGTGAGCGTCTTGAGTGAATCTCATATATAATTCTTGATAGTCCATTGTGATTAGATCGAGAGTGTGAGCCATTCCACTCCTAATACCAAATCACAACCACCCATGGAAATAGAGAACATGTGTGAATTTAGAGTATAATCATCCATTTGGAGTTTGACATTATCACAACACCCCCCACACTTATGAATAGTACCACCATTAGCGATGAGGATTTGAAAATTAGAAATAGGGCAGAAAAAACAATGGATCTCATCAGCAATCCTGTGATGAATAAAATTATGGGTTCTACCACTATCAATCAACAACACCATCGACTGATGTTTCATGTATCCCTTGAACTTCAATGTATGTGGGGAAGAAATATCTGAAAGTGCATGAATTGATATGATGGGTTCCCCTGGTGTTGTGGGTGGGAATCCCTCCTACGGACTTAGCATTTAAGGTCTCTAATCATGCATGAAGAAGATGACCATTTAAAAGGTTTCTACTCTTTCCTGTTCGCCCAACACAAAACTCCACATTCATGCAATACAAAGGTGTAAATGAGATTCAATAACTCTACCTCAATTCCTTCATTTGATGTCGATCCCTTTGCTTTCACTCACTCTTTGATTGCAAGCCTCCTCCCAAAGTTGACCTGCATTCACACATGAACAAACAAAAAGATGTGAACATGCATTTCATATACTAATTGTTGGGTTAGTTGTGATAATATCGTAAAATAAACATTCAACTCGAACACATGATATGGCGGGATGGGAAAAGTATTCCTTTTTGTATTAATCTTCACGATATTAAACTTACAATATGTGGCTGACACTTCTCCTCGAAACTGGTCCTGGTCTCCTCTTCGACTGTCCTCCAACTTCTTTGCTCTATATTTCTCTTTTCACAAGGAAGGCTAAAGTTTGGGACAAGGGGAGTGCTCAATTGGGTATAGTTTCTTTACTATGATTTAACTTCTTTCAAATGGAACCCTTACCCATTCTTTTATAGGCTAGAAGGAGCTAGGTATTTGGTAGAATGACCGGCCATGCATGGCCGAAAGGTTTAGTTAACTTACCCAAAGCTATGTGTTTCGTCAACAACTTTCCTTTTTTCGTGCTTTTGTAGGTACACACGCGCTGTAGTGAGTCATCTAGAGTGTACACATGGGTTGTAGTGGATCAGGGTGCGCAGGCCTTTAAAAAGGGTGTTTTTAAGAAGAGGTGTTCAGTACTGGCTTGACAAAGAAGGCATATGAAATGGCATGACGTTCAGTAAGCATGTCTAGTGGAAATTAGGGTTATAATAGATGCCCCCTAATGTGTGAGGTCAGAAGAGCATCTGATGGTCGAAATACATTATCAATCTTTATCAACTTACCAAACCAGTGAGCCCAGGGACAACATTCTAGAGGTGCCATCTGCAAAATAAAAATTGTCTCATTGAGGCGGGCATACCCATTCTCGAGATGAAATAAAATCATGGCTACCAATCCAATACACTATAGATCCATCTCATATAACTATATAAAGTGTAGTCGCGATAAATACACAGCGGATTTACATCTCAAAATAAAAAATATATACATGTATGGTATTCATCTTCATAGAAGCTGATAAGGCCTCATGGTTGGAGATGAGGTCTTCATAGCTTGAGCAACAACTTCAAAATCTTCAAAAATTAGGTAGGAGTGTAATATGAGTGTACAAATTCACTACCTAGAGGTCTTTGACGGCTTGTCATTCATGGACTAGAGAATCCTGATGATTAGACTGAAGGCTTCATTGATTTCGAACAAAGACTTCATTGGACTTTTGGGATGTCCAGGCGTGAGGGCAAGAGACAAACTGCAAAGGGGATGACTCAGGATTGGTAAAAACTTCCCTTTGACAAGAGCACGACAAATGATGAGACTCAGGCAGCATGCCATTGACATAAGTTCATGATGCAGGAGGCAATGCAAACTCTCCATATGTTTGGAAGAATAACCAAATGGAGGAGGACACAGATCTATGTAGCGAGAACAACTTCCTAAGGTCATATTAAATCCCATAGCATGAAGAACAAACAAAAGGATATGCTTTGTCCAAGGGCCACTCATTGTGCGGACAATAAAAAGAAAATACTTTTCCCTTCCTCTTTTTGGGGTATATTTGATTTTTTTGTCTTTTTCAATAATTTTGGAAAAAGAATAAAAGAATGCTACATTACAAAGGAGGATCGAGTGTCGCAAACATACTAGTTCCAAGAATACAGAACAAAGGAATTCTCATTGAAAAGGGACATATACAGGAAATGGACACTCAGGAAAAATCCTCCAGGGGACAAAGGTGTCAAGATGCAGAGGCAAAGTGCTACAGGGCTTGCGTATAAGGCATGCTTCAGATGGTTCAATTGAGAGCAATATGGAGCTGACCTTAGGCCAAAGACGTGGGTATGTAAATGTGATTAATAAAACACATAATGGTAACATCCTTAGATGTAATTTTAATGAGCCCATAGAAGGTAAGCTCGATGGTTTTTCATATTTACAGAGTCTGAAAAAATGTAAAAGGAGACTCTAATAGGGTACCTTTTTCGAAGGTAGTCTAGTCGATTTGAAAAAGGGGTAAACTAGCACTGACAATACATTTGTTCAAAACCATTTTAACAAGTGTGATAAAGACAAGATCACTCGACAATTTTTTCATTTTTAAGGAGTCTGAAAAAAAGATTAACTATGGACTCCATCAGGAATGATTTTCTGGACTATTTTAACGAGTGTGAAAGAATAAGGTCACTCGACGATCTTTTCAATTTTAGGGAGCCTGAAAAGAGATTAACTATGGACTCCGTAGGGGTTCCTTTTTCATAAATTTAGTCCCTCAGGCATGAAAAAGAGTTAAAATTATACCTGAGGGTACTATTCTAGATAACCGGGGTTTCTAGAGTATACCTTTGTTCGTACAGTTGACCATCGAGACTGAAAAGGGGTAAACTACTACTGGATAAACGTGCCTTGAAATTTCAGTTTAACGAGCGTGAAGGTCAAGAAGATCACTCGGCAATCGTTTCACGTTTAGAGGGTATGAAAAGAGCTTAAAAGAAGACCCGTTAAGTTTTGGCAGTCCCTAGGGTGAGGTCAAGGGTGATATGAAATTATTCGAATGAGGTTCAAACACATACTCAGAAAAAGCTGGTAAGGACTCCCGAGCCGATAGTAGTAGTGACAACATGGACACCAAAATGCAACCAGGATCTACCTAGGGCATCCATGTTAGGGTGGGATATACCACTAAATTACGACACTTATAAAGCATCAGTGATGGTTTCATGTCACAACTCGATGGGATCGATCCTATGGCAAAGAGGAAAAGACAACAAGATGCAGGAAGTAGAGTTGGAATCCAAACTTAAATACAACGAGTTGAAAAATTGACTTTTTACCAAAGGACCTTCAAAACAACCCAAATCTCCAAAAAATTTCCAAATGCCTGAAGTAACAATTCTCATGGCAATCCAAAGAAAACTCTTGAACCATGCTAAATGATTTTTAGTTTAGAAAAAGATGCCAAAAAGTCTATAAATAGAAGTTGGTAGCTCATTATCACCATTGTTAACTGAGAAATTGACCATGGAGCCAAAAGCACCCCTTCGTTTAGAAAGTCGATTCCAGGAGATTCAGTGGATGAAACGAGCTTCCGATTGGATCAAGTAAGTAATTAGTACCCGATCTTGCAATTTAATTAGTTATTTATGTATTTAAATTCATGTTTTGGGGGGGTGTCGACCTTTTAAAAGGTCGGCCCTAGGTCCACGTGGGTTTTCTTATGATAGCCCGAGTGTACACGCGGGCAGAGGAAAAATTGCCCGCGTGTACACGCTACTGTTAGCATTACAACCCGCGTGGACCCTTTATTTAATGTAAAAAATTTAAAAAACAAGAGTTAACCCTCCTAAATTGGGTTTTTACATGATGTATGTTCACTAGAGGGAAAGAGAGCATGAGGATATTAGTGCATTGGTTGGGGAGGACCCGAATGTTGTTGCTACATTAATGCAATGTGGGTTGTTAAAAAAATTTCTATGTCCTTTCATGCGAGCACAACTTAGGCTACTGAACGCCTTGGTGGATTATTGGCATCCCGATGTAGAGGCCTTTATGCTAGAGGGGAAGTTGCTAGTTCCAACCACAGAGGACATATATTTTATGATTGGACTCTCCAAGAGGGGGGAACCAGTCAATTTTTGTACTTTTCCTTCCGGACCACACAACATATCGGAGTTGATTGGACTCCATTGTGAGGCGGGTACATACATAACGGGCTCGCAAGTACCGATGAGAAAGATCTCAGACTTATCACTGCAAGTGATAGTGCTTCTCATTGCGTAAATTACTAGGTCTGCGGCTTTGCATCAGGCTTCCCGTGCACAAATGAATTGTGCAGTTCAGTGCTTAAATGCACAAATTATCAATTGGAGCACCACATTGTTGGATTGTATGAAAAGGTAGCTAAAAGATTGTCGGTTTCGGAATCATAGAAACTTTGGGTTTGGAATGATTCTTTTCTCTTTATTCTTTGATAGAGTGCCCAGTTTCAGCCCTCGAGAGGTGGTACAAGGGCACCAGGCTTCTCTTCTCACGTTATGCAGATGGGCGATGCGACTTCCGCGATAGGGGGGTGGAGGACCACTGAGGCCTTTGATGACAACTTTTTTTCTTGGTTGTCGTGACAGATCCCGGTCATAGAGGATTACCCCCATGCTAGGATTGACTTCTCAAGAGATCCTGAGATACCGGTACCTCCCGACGAGGAGGGAGGAGAGATGGGTAAGTTTGCATCATTTATTTTTTTTGTTAAAAATATGTAATTTTTATGTTGGTTTTTATATATATAATTTTTTTATACCAGAGCATTTGATAGATATGTGTCTATTATGTGCAGATGCGGGGCTAGTGCGACCAGTGAATTATGCGAGGAACATGCGACGTCCTCGGCCAGGGGCCGCACTTGCCACCGCAGGGGGACCAACAGCAGTAGGAGAGATTCCAGTCGGTGAGGCTGAGAGGGTTCTAAGATGAGTAGAGAGAAATTTTACCTTGCTCACTCGCACAATCCCCATGGAAGAGATTCAAGATCTGCCACCATCTATGCAGCCTCATGTAGTGGGGATGCCACGGACATGGGTTAGACTTTTTCGACGTTTTTCAAAAGCCGTTGATTATTACAGCAGGGCCCACAGGCCCCGTCCTTAGTTAGGCTAGACTTTTCACGTGTTGAGGGCACTACTTGTATATTTTTTGAGGGCATATGCCCCATGAGTCGTTATTGGTCGTATTATTGAGGTGCTTGCGGCCACCTATGTACTCTGATGATTTTGATATTATATATGGATTTTTATGTCTTGTTATGTCTTATGGATTATATTTGCCTTTAAAAATGTATTTACATGTGCATGTGTATGTCTTTCTTATATGTGTATGAGATGCCAATCTAAAATTTGATTAGCTAGAGTATCTGTGACTTGATTTAATATCCTAGGAACATGAAAATATGTAATATAATCAAAGCTTCATTCTAAGAGACATACCCTAAGGAATCGTCGGTGTAAAGTAGGATCATGAACATGGTAGACTCTATTTAACTGAGACACAACTAGTTGAGCGTCTAAATAGACCCGGAGGTGAGGGATACCAAATGACAAAGAATCAAGAAGAAACTCAATAACTGCGCTATATTCGACGACATTTTTTGTGGTGTCGCCTAAACATATACCTTCTGAAGATAATAATTGGCCTTGAGTTGTAAAAATTACCCAAGCTGCGGAGGCAAGCCTCCGAGTGTGCCAGCTAGCACTGTCTGCGTATCCAATGAACACCTCTGATTCACTTGACATCTACCACAGTGACAAAAGATAACATAAAAAATGACACATCCATAAAACCAAAAGAAACCAAAAAGTAATAGTACAAAGACTATACATAGGTTACAAAAGTTACCTAAGGTGACCTACCTATGAGTAATACTTCTTGAGGTAGAGCCCATTTCTAGGCTCTTCCAAAGCATGTCCCTCAAAATCTACCAGATGACAAGCACCCTTTTTTAAAACCACTTTTATGATGAAAGGTCTGAACCACATGGGTTTGAACTTGCCTACCCCCAGGGGGTCCTTATCTTGGTCATAGACCAGAACAAGGTCATCTTCCGAGAAAATACGAGGGCAAACAGATCGATTATATTGACACTTGAATTTATGTTTGTGAGCTTCGTTAGCTAAGGCCGCATCACGACGCTATTCATTGAGCTGCTCGAGATATAATAAACGTTCTTTAAGGAGTGAAGTGTCTGGCAATAACTGTACTGCCAACTTTAAAGATGGGATATGGCATTCTATGGGAAATATGGCTTCCAACCCGTAAACGAGTTGAAAAGGTGAGAAACCAGTTGCAGCCTTAACAGACATTTGGTAGGCCCGTAATGTCGAGTACAACATCAAATGCCAATTTGACTTGGCCGAATTGATCATTCGTTGTAGGATGGTCTTACGAGATTTATTGACAGCTTCCACCTAAACATTCGCTTGAGGGTAGTAGGGTGACGAATGTTCTTTCCTCAACCCAAGATTTGATGTTAACTTGGTCATCATTTGGTTCTGAAAGTGACTGTCGTTGTCAGTGACAATGTCACTTTGGATGTTGAACCTTGCTATAATATGGTTAAAAAAAAAGAGAGTTGCAATCTCTCCATCATCTTTAAACATTGGCATAGCTTCGACCCACTTTGTGAAGTAGTCGAAGGATACAATGATATAACGGTCCCCCCTTGCTGAAGGAGGGTTGCATGTAGTGTAATCAATCCCCCACTTGGTGAAGGGACCAACTATGATGAAAGGAAACATGGGAGAGGTATGTGCCCTCATCTTCCGAGAGAAGATCTGACACGGGTGGCACTTCTTGACAGATGTGATAAAATCTTTGATTAGTGTCATCCAGAAGTAACCGGCTCGTAAAATCTTTTGGGTTTTTTCCAACCTAGACAAGTGACCACCACATGCTCTAGTATGGAAATCATTAAGCACGATTTCTGCGTCGTCATGAGTGAGGCACCGATGAAGGATGAAATCTACACCTCGACAATAGAGAGTGTCTTTGAGGATGAGATAGTTCTTGGACTGATGATGTATATGAAGACTTTCATCACGAGAAGCAGAGGTGGGGCACTTCAAAGTCTGGAGATAGACAAGTATATCTCCATACCATGGGTCCGAAGATGCTATCAAAAACATATCTCCTTGAATAGGTGATTCTTCAGGCATAACATCACCTGACTCAACCGGAAGTTCCAAGATAAGTTCCGCAAAGACCAATGACTTTTTGGATTTTTCCAAAACAAAATCTAAGTCAAATTCCTGGAGGACGACTATCCATCTACTAATCTTTCAATTGATTACCCGTCGTGTTAACACATATTGAAACATATTCACAATGGAAATGATGGTGGTCTTGCGAAACAAAACATAATGACGGAACTGTTGGATAGAATGGACTGTTGCCAATGCAATTTTTTAGATATGATAATAATTGAGTTCCATTCCAACCAGGCCTCAACTCAGGTAATAGATCACATATTCTAAGAGAAAATCATCTTCTTGAACTAAGACGATGCCAATGGTTGACTCTGTTGCAGCCAAGTATAATAAGAAATCTTTGTTATAGTTGGGTGGCCGAAGTAGAGGGGAAGTTGTGAGGGCATATTTCAACGCTTCGAAGGAGTGTTGATTGGCATCGTCCCAATGAAAAGGAAATTCTTTCTTCAATAAGCACATAAATCCCTTTGTGATCTCGATATAGTTTGTGATGAAACGCCGCAAAAAGTTCACTTTTCCCTATAGACTTTGGAGATGAAGGATTGTACGTGGGGGAGGCAACTGGACTATTGCCTCAACCTTGAGAGAATTGACCATGATCCTGGTTGTTGAAACTATGAAACCTAACAAATGACCTGACGTCACGCAAAAAATGCATTTGTTGGGATTCAAGCGAATCCAGAAGTAGCGACATCGCTCAAAGATAAGTCGGAGGTGTGTGGGATGATCAGTTCTCTTACGATAGCATGATGCTAAATCATCTAAGTAGGCCTCAATGATATGTTTGAGATCATCGAAAGCAAAATACATGGCCCACTGAAAGGTAGCGCCAACATTTTTCAGACCAAACGACATCTTACGATACGCAAATGTGCCCCATGGAAAAATGAGTTTTTTTTTCTATTGGTCTTCGGGTTCGATTTGTATCTGATTATATCCATAGAAACCATCCATGAAAGGAAAGGCCTCACAACCTTCACATTCATCGACTATCTGGCCAATAAATGGTGTGGGAAAATTATCTTTTGAACAGGCCTTGTTCAAATCATGGAAGTCTGTACAAACATGAATCGTACCCTATTTTTTATTAATCGGCATGGGGTTTGACAACCATTGGGTCAAATGGACGGGGTAGATAAAACCTTCCTTGAGCAGTTTCTCCACTTTGACCTTAATAGTTGTTGCTTTCTTAGGATTAAATGGACAAAGCTTCTGTCGATCAGTCTTAGCATTAGGATAATTCATTATTTTGTGTTCAACAATTTTTGGATCAATGCCTGGCATTTCCTCGTAAGACAAAGCAAAAACGTCGCATAATTCCTTAAATAAATCTGTGTAGATTTGAATCTCTTCGGGGGAGCAGTCAGCTCTGACGAAAACATTCTCGATGACGCTAGGGGTTCTGGAGATGTTTATAGGTATAGTTTCGGAAATGGTTTCCATATTACCCTTGGCATAAACAACATGTGTAGCCAAAGGATTAATAGGACAAGACCTATCTCCAGTCATAGTAAAGGTGAATTCCCCAGCCTCAATTTTGTTTAACTCTGGGAGGAAATGAGATCTATGATGGAGATCATCCTAGGGTTTTTCCAAACTAGTCATTACTTCCATGATTGCTTCGTCTGAGGGAAAGAGTAATTATAAAGAATCTGTATTAGTGAGGGAACCTTGAGACCAAATAGGATCTAGAATCGGATCTAACTCTTGTGCGGGAATTGGATCAAGGTCAGCAGAAGCTTGCTAGAATAAAGAGTATGTTATTTCTACCGTAGAAAAGGGCATGGACATACCATGGTGCCCTGTCCCTTCCATCGTGGCCGATGGGGGAGGAATAATCCATGGATCATTGAAGTAAGTTGTGAGAAACGACGAAACTTGGAACACCTCAACCTTATGGTGGTTAGATACAAACTTAACATCACCTTGAGGAGGTGGGTAATCAAAAGTGCCCATCAAAGGTGGGCACAAACCAACCCCTATGTTGATGACGTTGGGTTGAGGGTTATTAATCATTGGGACTGCGAATGCCCCTAATGAAGTGTCAGGATGGGAGAAAGACAACTGATTAATGGTCACAATCTGACCCTCGTGTGGAAACAACAAGACCTGGAACACTGTAGTGACTATTGCTTGCATAGCATAGGTCCAACTCCTTCCTAACAAGAGATTGTAGTCAATATGTGTGTCGACCACTTAAACCTCGATACACATAGTTTTCCCTCCTAACTGCACAGGGAAAGAGGGGATAATTCCATGTGGTAAGAACGAATTAATGTCAAAAGTGGTAAGAAGAGTAGGTGACGAAGACAAAACAGGCTGGCCAATGGCCTTCCAACATGCCAAAGACATTACACATGTTGAGGTGCCTTCATCAACCACTGTACGAAAAATGTTTCGATTAAAATTTTTCATGGTGTAAGCCACTACTATCTGGAATGCTACGTGGTAAGGGAGACAACATTTTAATTCGGTCATATCAAGCATGATCATACCTAGATTACAAGTCTCGGTGGATCCTAAAGTGTCTAATAGAGCCTTCCTCTGGGAAGGGCAGCTTTGGAGGACTTCCAAAGCAGACATCACACAAGGGGTTTGAGACAAATCCTCCACCACAGAGTAGTTCTGGGCGACCCTTGCATTTGAGTTGTGAGAAGCTTTCTCAAACACACCTTTTGGGATGTGTATCCTGGTTTTCGTCCAATGTCTTCTCGATATGGAGAGGAAGATATAGGGTTTGATCTTCTTTACCCTTCTCAGAGGTGCTTGGATTGATGTAATCATGTGTTCTGGTCGATATATAGGCATCACCTTTCATCATATACACATTCGCGGATGCAGTATTGTTTGACGACGGAGGGGGTCCTTGATTGCCCCCTTGCCATGTTGAAAAGGGTTTGTTAACAAAACCAACTGCTATTGTGATAATAACTTTTGGGCCTCTACAAGCCGAGGGAATTGGTGAGTCGGGTGGTCTTCCACACACAGATTACACAAATACCTCGACGTCCTTTTTTTGGTGTTGCCCCTACCAACATTATTAGTGAGTTTATTATCCCCCTTACCCTTCTTATGTTGTTTCTTCTTTCCATCAGGCTGTTGGGTGGCCTTTAGATTTGTCGATTGCACGCTGTGTACATCCGACGTTTGGGTAGGGGGAGCAGTTGCAACAGTTGTCGGGTTGGCCGTTGTGTGCTTTATGGACAATTGTTGTCTGGTTTTATCAAGTATTGATCGTGGCACATCTGGCAAGATCTTGTATAGTAAACTAGACTGAGAATAGATTATCTCAAGTTGTTGAGCTCTCATGATTTCATCTTCTTCGGAAAACAATCGCGACATCGTGATGTATTTGGATAACTATGGGACCAAAGACTTAAGGAACCTCTCAAGAAGGAATGCTGGTGGGACTGGTACCTTAATCAAACTCTTCCGGTGTCTCCATTCTTGAATGTGATCAGAGATATGGTCCGCTTTTGTCTGTTCGAAATTGGCCAGCAATTTTGTGCCAGTGTCGTATCTCATAGGTAATTGGAAATGGTTTAGGAAAGCCATAGCCAATTTTCTGAAGGAAGAGTATCCTGAGCAGTCAATCTCAATGTACCATTTCCCAACACTCCCAATGAGAGTACGTTGAAACAATCACAACTGTACGGAGTCATCTTTATACGAATTAGATGAGCACCAAAGGTGAAAGGTAGTCACATGATCTCCTGGACCTTCATTAGGCTTGGCTTCGAACTTTGGTATGTCTAAAGGAAAATTCGTCGACATAGGGGGCCAATGCGGATCATGACAAATAGGGTCATTCAACAACCTTGTTAATTCTAGCAAGTGCAACTTTGCCAGGAAAGGTAGTTTGGGTTGTTGGTGATAACCATGGAAAAAGGGGCCTGGAGTTTGAATGGTACCAGGTTGCCAGGAAAAGTTGGGTTGTTGGACGGGGTTCTGGTAAAAACCATGGCAATGACTAGTGTACAGATTTTGCGTTCGAGGAGACATCATCGGTTGATTCCCGAAATAGGATGTAGATGGTTGGGCGTGCATTACATTCGAAGGAATTTGGGAAGGGTTTCCCCATGCCAATCCCATGGGCATAGGTATTGCACCTTGCCCGAGGTTCCATTGGTTGTGAAAATAATTGCCCCAGATCGACATTCCTGATGAGGGAACTAATCCTTGCCAAGAATTCCAAGGTCCTGATGTGGAAGAAGTTCCTGGGTTTCCCCCCTATGCAAGAATAGTACCCTGCATAGGATTAGGTTGGCCATAATTAGGGTTTCCCCTAGTCGGGAAAGCAGTCGACGATAAAGCGTTGTTACCAAACACATCAAACAAAGAAAAAGGTGTCAACCCTATCAGCATATTATGAGAAGGTGGTCCTTGACTCCCTACTCCAAATGAACTATGGTGTGGGTTTGGCCCGATGGATTGCTGGTGGGTACCACCGAGAAAAGGGGACGAAGGATGTATATGACCTCCCCCGTAAGGGAAAGCATTAAAACGAGTTGAAGTGCCCCCCATGGGTCCTTGCAGAGGACCGTTAGAGCTCCCTGCCCCCAGACCTAAAGTCTGTAAAGTTGAGTAGGATAGTACAAGGCTTGTACCTAAGCTAGGCATCCCATATGAGAATGTAGGGACTATCACACTCTATGTGAAAGGAGCAGTGGTCGCCACCAAAGATGGAATCAGACCACTGCTCGAGGTAGAGGTAGTCGAGACGATGGTGGCTCGGACTAGGGATGGTTGGTTAGGAGGTGGAACACTCCCTGTGGTGACAGTTGTAGTGGTAATAGAAGAATTCCCAGAAGAAGTGGCAACATTTGTTTCTATTGCTGCGTGTGACACTGATTGGTGCCCGTAAGGATAAATCTATACGATGATGGGCATCGAAAGATCAGTGGTTGGAGTTTCAGGTGAACCAATATCTTCCGCTCAAAGGTCTGAAATAATTGATTCCTCCATCTATTCGTCGAGCATAGTTTCTTGTGACCCGGTCGCTTCAAAAGACCCTTGTTGGTCTAGCTTTCACCTTAGCGGTGGCTGGGGTGGCTCCAGTCTAACTGGTGGTAGGCCAAGAAACCTTCGCGACCGACGGAGCTCATGATCCTCCACTATGTGAGAATATCAAAGACACATTAGGGCTTACTAATCATTCAAAAACAACACACACTAGAGAAAAGTCCCTACAAGATAAAACAAGCAAACACTATACTAGTTGGAAGAACAATTACAATAGCCAACACTAGAGAAACTTACCGGTGCAAGTGAAACTCGAAAATGGAAGCACCCTCCAGGTATACTCTGCAAAGAGTGGCCCAATTTTTGTTGTAGGTACCATGATATACCCCCGTAGTCACCTGTGTATGTCTCTAAAAAAGATAGGCAACTAGGTTGTCAGCGCGCGAACAGTCACTAGGCAGGTACAGTCAACAGTCAGGTAGACCACAATGAACAGGGTATCGAGTCCGAAACCTATCAAGGGTATGGAAATCAAGTGGTATAGAATACAACTGAGGACCTCGAACGGATTCAAGACCCACAATGCTCCGTGGCAAATGCAATCGAAAAAATCCCAAGACAAGCCCTCTATATGTGTTCTCCACTATGATTTGTCTGGCTTTAGAGGGGTTATCTCTGCTACCTTTCTGCACGTGACCTCGTGTTTAGCCTCTGTTTTAAAGGAGGGTCTCAGATAAATTTCACGATACTGGACTTTTAACACTCCTTAGCATAGACTCTTATGTATGTTTTGTAGCCTTGAAGAGTTTTCTCTCCAACCTAAATCAAGGCTCTAGCCTAGACTAATTGATAGACCCTACAAACATAAAGTCTAGTTGATTTTAATTAATTGTTAATTTTTTATGGCTTGTCTTAAGTCAAAGGTTATGAAAGTGAAATTAATGATGTTTGAGAGATGAAAGAAAAATAAACAGAAAGCTAGAAACAAAATAAGTTCTTCTTGACAAAATTCTTAATCAACTTTTTCAAACTAACTTTTTTTTCTAAGATCTTTGAAAAGAAAACTCAAAATAGGATTTAGCTCGACTACGAGCTACTTATTGTTCTAAGTAAACAACCAAGAACTTATGAAAGAAAAAAAAATCTTGGTTATTAATGCAAACCAACAACTACTTAACCAAATCAAGAAAATAAAACTTTTTTTATTTAATGCTCACAAAGCAAAAAAGGAAAAACGATGACAAGTAAATACCAAGAAAAATTCTTTTCTAAGCACAGATCGTAAAGAGTCACTGACAATAATGCACAAACTGATGAAAATAGACTCTCACAATTGTCTAAAAACCCTATGAAAGAAAACAAATTTTAGGAAAACTTTTTAATGAAAAAGAAAGTTATTGTTGTGATCATACCTAAGTTGTTGACTGCTATGACAAAGACCAAGAACCCTGAGAGGTATAAATTTTGACAAGGAAAAGGATGACTGCCTCTCCTTGAACAAAAAATTTCTCAATAGGCACGTCGCTCACAATTCAACAACCAGTGTGGGCACGCGAGCTGTAAAAGGTTAGAGCGTGTGTACACGCATGAAGACCTTATGCACGCCGCGTGTACCTCTACAACTTCTTCAAAAAAATGAAAATATAAGCAATCAAACATTGGCAGAGACCACTGGTATTGAAAACCAGAATCTTTTGAAGACTCAGAAACTTACTTTGTCAGAAAAGAAAAACAATCCAAGGAAAATTTCATAGAACAAAACCAATCTGAAGTGGTACCTAAGCTACAAACTACAAAAACAAAGACCAAAATGAGTTTCAAAAAACCCCTGAGAAGGATCACTTCTGAAAGGGAAGAGGATGACTGCCTCTTAAATAAAAAAATTCTAAACTTAACCACACTATTGTCACTTCGTCAGCTAGCATGTCCACATAGGCTGTGTGAAGGTTGGGTCCATGTACACGTAGGCATACCTTATACAGGCAATGTGTAATTCTGTGACTTCCTGAAATGAGAATGCATCCAAGCAAAGAAAGAATGGAATACTGGTATGTAAGACCAGAATCCCTACTAGCTTAGACTTTTGCAGAAACTCTAAAAACAAGTAATAAAACAAATTTTTAAAAATACCCAAAAAAAACTCCCAAAAAACCATAGATATCCCTAGTACGATCGCCAATTCTGTTGCGGGTGGGAATCCCTCCTACGGAATTAGCATTTAAGGGCTCTAATCATGCATGCATAAAATGACCATTTCAAAGGCTTCTACTCTTTCCTGTTCTCCCAACAGAAAACCCCAAATTCATGAAATACAAAGGTGTAAATGAGATTAGGTAACTCTACCTCAAGTCCTTCGTTTAATGTCGATCCCTTTTCTTTGACTCTCTCTTTGATTGCAATCCTCCTCCCAAATATGACCTGCGTTAACACATGAACAAACAAAAAGCTGCGAACATGCATTTCATATACTAATTATTGGGTTTGTTGTGACAATATCATAAAATAAACATTCAACTTGAACACATGATATGGCAGGACGGGAAAAGTATTCCTTTTTGTATTAATCTTCACAAGAGTAAACTTACAATATGTGACCAGCACTGCTCCTCGAAACTGGTTATAGGCTCCTCGAAACCGTCCTCCAACTGGTTTGCTCTATATTTCTCTTTGCACAAGGAAGGCTAAAGGTTGGGACAAGGGGAGTGCTCAATTGGGTATAGTTTCTTTACTATGATTTTCCTTCTTTCAAATGGGACCTTTAACCCTTCTTTTATAGGCTAGAAGGAGCTAGGTATTTGTTTGAATGACCGACCATTCATGACCGAAAGGTTTAGTTAACTTACCCAAAGTTGTGTGTTCCGTCAACATCTTTCCTTTTTTCGTGCTTTTGTAGGTACACGCGGGCTGTAGTGGAGCAGGGCATGTGGGCCTTTAAAAAGGGTGTTTTTAAGAAGAGGTGTTCAATACTAGCTTGGAAAAGAAGGCATATGAAATGGCCTAATTTCAGGTAAGCATGTCTGGTGCAAATTAAGGTTATAACACCCGGTTCCACAGGGATTACAACTGGAGCTTAGAAATGATCACTTGGTGGAGCCTCATCTGAGTCAGGAGCCTCATATGATGAGATGTATTTAGAAGGAGATGAGTTCGATGAATCAATCTGGAAGAACTTGTGTTATCTACATTTATTCCCTAGTGAATACTTTTCATCACAATAGTAGCAAATTACTTGCTTGTGACATTCTTCCATTTCAGCTAGAGATACTTTTTGGACCTTCAATGTTTGTGTAGGAGCTAGGTCAGCCCTTAGGAGAGGATGGTTGAGAACTGGAGCCTTCATGGGTGGGGCCTGAAGGATGGTATCAACTTCCTTTACTACTCGACATTCCCCCAACCAGGTAGTAGGATGATGCATGCTCAAATGAGCCCAGATGACTTCCTTTAATCAACTGATAAAACATTCAAGGTGAAATATATAAGATAATCCCTCATTCTAAATATCCAACTATTCAAATGTCGTGATGAAATCTGTAACTGGTCCATTTTTGTGCAGTGTGGTGAGTCTACCCAAAAAATGGTATTCCCTATCAAAACAGGTACAAACTGCTTTAGTGAAAAGGTTTCAAGTGGGATTTCCTAGATAACATTTCTTACGCCACTTCCACCACTTACATCAGTCTTGATCCATGTACAAATCCCCTATATGGATTTAGGTCTCATCATCCCAAATATTATGGAGGGGGAAGTATTGTTTCATTTTAGAGACCCATCCTACTAGGTTGGATCCATCAAATTTATGTATGTCAACTTTGGGAACCTTATTCCAAGAGTGTGGATAACCCCAAGGGGAGTGGGAGGAATGATTATTCACATAATTCGAATGTTGAGAATCATATTCATTGGGATCTACTTGCTTACCTTTTGTGAATGGATGCATGGCTTCACATATGGCTGCGTGGACTGCCGCAGGGAAGGAGTTGTTGATTTTTGCCTGTATGGTAGAGGGGACGAAGTCCATTCACATTTGTAAGTTGTACAACCTAGTCTCCGAGTATTCTTTGGTCTGAGCTCAGGTGGTTGGCATGGTAGCAACTTAGGTAGTAGATGAGGTGTCGGGATGAAAATTGGGACAACAAAAAATGAGATCTACCAGGGTGATGAGGACAAAGAGAGGAGTCCAATGGGATAGGTGTCAAATAAGGGTTTCTCAGAAAGGGGTGGGACCAAAGAGAGAAAAAAAGGATTAAAAGTGAATGGTAACACGATGATCAGAATGAAGAGAGGAATGCAATGGACTAGGTTACAAATAGGGGTGTTGACAGGCCCCGTAATTTTTATTTTATTTTATTTTATATTAATTTTTTTTTACTCCTGTGGAGTTGTACTCTAATTTGAATAATACTATAGTGACGAAATGGCCAAATGTTTAACAGTAAGAAATGTGTAGGAATTTTGCAACCAAAATGCAGGAGAAACAGTTCCACGAAAATAGATCTTGTTTGTTATGTTGATGTTGTTGTCCCAAAGGTAAGGGTATTCAAGGTTTCTACAAATAAGGGTTTTCCCTATGTTATAGGCTATAGATCTCTAGTATATGTGCAGGGTTCAATTGTAGTACTCAACCCAATATCTTAGGGAACCAACTAAGGATGCTAGACCGTGCCCTTAGGTGTACTACTTGACTACCCAGGTTCTAGAGAATATCTTCCCAAGTGTTGTTCTTGGTGGCACTATAGCAGTTAGGTGGTCGATAGGTTTATCTACGAAGGGATTCAGGAGATACAGGTTGACCTGTATACAGGTGTTTTCTGATGCACTACCACCCGAAGGGGTAACAATAGGGGTTACAAGGGTGGCCAACAATGTGTGCTCGAGTACTACCTGGATTCCCTGCATGTATGAGTTCCCTATTGTGGGTTTATGCGTGGAACGATAGATCTTTGCACATTAAATACGTCGGAATACATCTGTACCATGAAAAAATTTTACCCCACAATTTCTTCCCAGAAAAGAGCTCTGATACCACTTGCAACATTCCATATATAATATAATATGCAGAACATAAATATTTATCAAGCAATGGTAGAACACCAATGATATATCTAGAACGATACCATAATAATACAAGAATAACACAAGAACGAGAATCTTTATTAATGATATAAATGTTCACTTGCCTCTTCGAGGGGGAAACCTCCAACAGAGAAAATCTCTATTACAATAATCTCCAAGACAAAAATCTCCAATGCCTCCTACTCATAATTATACTAATTCTATCTTCTAAGGAAACTTCTAGAGGAAGATATTTCTATAGGTGGAAGCTTCGATTAGGTCTTCTTACATTGACTTATTCTCCTTTAAAGTTTATTTATTAGGCCTTATTAACTAATGTTTTCCTTTAATACATAGAAAACATATCCTGCTAACTAATGACCCATGAAGAGGGGTTAGGATCAGATCCTAACATTTAGCCAGTGGAAGCTCTGATAATTTTTTGTTGCAAGTTGCATCTCTCTTGCTAGAAAATTTCATTAACAAAATCCATAAATGTTTTGGCATTAAAAAAACATACCATGTAGAAAAATAATGACATGTTAGATCCTAAGCATGTACTTATGGATCATAGAGGTAATTTTTCTAGCCATTAGCCCATGGTGTTTTGATTTGGAAATTTGACCGACTCCCACAACATTTACAACTTGTCACACTATTGAAATTTTCATTCATAAAATCATCATTTTGCACATTTACAAGGTGGAAAATGTATAATGGTTCGTACTATATTAACATGGTTTTGGAAAATCAAACAAAACTATGTTCTTGACCAATAGATGCTTCATTTGTTTTTTGTCACAATTTACAACTCACTTGCTAGAGTAGCTCAATGATAGAGGATCCAAATGAAGCAAGGGTAAGAAACCATACCTTTTAGCAGAATTGTGATCCATCAACTCCTACACATGTACTTATGCATCAACAAGATGTCCACTCTTGTCACTCACCGACAAGATTTTGTTTTGTGAATTTGACTTACTTTTATAACTTTTACGAGTTGTCACACTATTTAAATTTTGTGTTGGAAAATCATCATTTGACATGTTCTCATGGAAATTAAAATATGTAGTGGTTGGTACAACTAGTATAATTCAGGCATGGGTAATCCAATGGAACTCCCTTTTTACCAATGGAGGCTCCATTTATTTTTCGATCAAGAGTCACAACTTATTCACTATTGTAGTTCAAGGGAATAGAAAATGGATGGTATAAGGGTCTATAAGACATACCATGTACATCAAAATAACATTTATCAACACCATGACATAAACTTATGCACAACACTTTCCACTTGCCCATAGGGTTTTTCCACTTGGCATGAACATAATTTGAGTAAGATAAGTATTGTTGCTTATTAGTCCCTGCCTCCGACTAGGGACTGTAGATTTCATGCGGTAGTCAAATCTATATTACTTGGTGCATTTTGGTTAATTAATGGGTGAATTTTTTTATGTTGAAGCTTCACTTTTCCTTAATTCTACCAAATTATTTATTAAACCTCATTTTTAAAAAGCATTAAAAACCTTTTCTGAAATTTTAAATTTTCTTTTCTAAATTTATGATTCAGTTACAAATTTTGATGCAACTTAATAGCTCCTTCTGTGTTCAATTTTATTTTCATATTTGTTAGGAAAAACAAATGATTTAAATAATATAAATTTCTTATTCGCCATTGCTTTGACTCTAACAATACTTAACCTTTGTAGTCAATGTATGAAGCTGCCTCCTGGAGCCACCGCTTCATCCAGTTTACATTTTTTCAACTGTATGTAGGTATTGGGAAGGACGATGTGGTCTTTCGTGGGAATGCCAGAGCCTTTGTCCACGGAAGCCCACAAGAATAATTTACCAATTAGCAAATAGTTGTATGGAATTACCAGCTATGGCTTCCAAGGCCATTGACAATAAGTCCTCTAGGATTATGAGGACCACTGTGGATCAACTCAAAATCCCAACAACCATTGGAATTAGTAGTTATGGTTGCCCCTGCGGATCAACTCAAAATCTCAACAACTATTAGAATTAGTACTAGTAGATATGGCTTCCAAGGCGAAGCACATCGACAATAAGTCCTTGATGATTAACTAAGGACATGAATCTACCATTGTAGATTAGCTCAAAATCTCGATTCAAGGAGCATGCAGGTCTATTAGACTTATAATAAGAAAGTGTATTTTACCGTGAGTTTCTAATTTTTATTGTATAATAAAAAATAACTTATGAGCCTAGTTTTTAGTGAACGACCTTGATTGAATATTAGGGTTTGAGAGAACAACGTCTATCTTATCACTGATAGTATTGAACGAATTTGATTGGATATTATGGTTTCATAGTACAACCACCATCCTGTTAGATATGGTTGTGACTGCTAAATACTGAAGAATATGTGTTGTAGTAGTCATGAGTGTTGTCAAAGAAGAATATGTGTGAAAATTACTAGTATTTTCTATTTCAAATAGACACCATATCTGAGTTGTATCTAAGAGAGAGACAACATCATCCTCCCAGAAAATAAGTTTATCTTCCATTTCAAGAAGCCACTGCCAACAAAGAAACAAACTGCTCTTCTTGCTAGAAAGAAAGGAAGTCGTCATCGTCGTCATCGTTCCTATTTGAAAACTCCAAAAGTGTTCAACAAATCCACCATATTGAATTAAAGAAGTTAGTGTTGGTCAATTTAAGGGAGTCGTTGTTGTAGGATTCAAGACTCTGTCAATTAGAAGAAAGTAGCACCATTATCAAATTAGAGTAGCCACCATCGACAATAATTGAGGAAGATGCTAAGATTTATTTTGTATACACACAAAAGAGAAGATGTCAGAATATTTGCAATAATGTAGCACTGGCTTATTCTTTTTATATCTTAGAACCAAATAAGAGTCCTTTATGTTTATACGAATGACAATAAATGCACAATTTTATTCTGAAAATATATGCACAATTTTATTTAGTTGTTTCAATAAAAAAAATTAAGGTTGGTATGGAAATATTTTCCTTTTAATCAAAATCTACACGCTAATTTAAAACAAATTCTAACACTAAAAATAATAATGAAAAATAGATCTTTAGAAATGTTAAAGCTTGTGTCTCTCCAGACTTGTTTGGAATAAGGAGCAACTCATACTTCATAGAGGTATTAATTACATACACTTTGTCAATATGAAAACTGGGTTTTTCATATGATCAATTGCATATTCCATCTCTAAGTCAGTTATTGTTGATGGAGTATTATATAACAATTATGAAGCAAATCACTTCTCTGGATCAATTATCATTCCTTAATTACCATTCCTTTGAACCATATGATTGAAAATTTCTAATTCTTCCAATATGTGCCTTTTGTTAGTAATTCAATGTAAATACTTTGTATTTGTTTAAAATTCTTTTACTTCTGGAATTTTGACCTCTGCATAAATTCATTATAAGAGGTCCATGGTTAAACAATTTTGAGTCACCGTGGACATATTAAAACTGTCTCAACCAAAACAATATACAATCACACCAAGCCAAGAGTGCATCACTCTTCTTTTTTACCTCAAACCATATCCAACAATTTGAATTAGTGGAACATTGGTGGCTCTCCCACCTGGAATTCCCCCCTATGATTTTGAACAGGACACCATGGATAACCATAGTAGGTGCTAGTTCCATCGACCAAGAGTTTCTATCTCCCTTGGTTCTTTGGAATGGTAAAAACTATAGAGCTTCCTCCCTTTACAAAGGCAATACGCTATGACACAAGCAATTTTCTCTGATATATGGAAAAACCACATCCAGTAATGAGACTGGAAATTTCTTCCTCGCGTGAAGCCTTGATTCTAAAAGGGTTAATGGAAAAATTATGCTTTGTGATCCTTGAGGGGAATATGGAATGATAGAGACAGGTTTGGTTGCGCGACAAGCCAAGGGAGATGAAATGATTCTGGCCAACCTACTTGTTGATGGGCAGGATTTTTGGATGAATTGTCATTTATTACCTGCAACGAGGGTCGATTTCAAATACAAGGTAGAGATTAAAGCTTATAGCAGTAGGATCAAAAACCCAACGACAACCATTAAAGCAGAGGGACTAACTGTGGTCGGTAAAACGAGATCCGATAGTAGCAAACTTCTCTTCCAGAGGATCGAATCCGGTTGTTCCAGAGATCCTTAAGATGGAACCGATTTCTCTGGGAGTCAATGTATTGGCGGTCTGGAGTGGGCATGTCAGCCCAACACACTTGAACTCCAATAAAAGAAGAGTAGATTACAGCATAATTATTGGGACTTTCATCTCGTGCCTGCATTTCATAGGCATCGTCGCTCTTATTCTCGCAGTAACTACATGATGCGAAGAGCTCAGATGCTAAGGTGTTTTTAACATTAGGACCACGAAATTCGAACTTTGTTCATCCTTATCATGAAATTTTGCATAACTCTAGTTGCCTTGGATATCATTGACACACTTTTCTTTATGCATGTATATCCATTTGTATTTTACTGCAAAACTTCATCTATTCTATGTACTTTAATGGCATTGGAGACAAGGCCATAAGCAATTGTGACTCTCAGAGTTCCTGCCGATTGTCCACACTTAATCGGCAAACTTGTATGTATGACACTTAATTTGACATGGATAGGATTAGACAGGTGTTTTTTCATGCAAAGTGTCGTGTTTTTAGTGAAGCCTTATTAAAGTTACATTAAAGTTAGAATAAAATAATTTTTGTATATTCGCATATTCTCATTATTTAAATAAACATTAAGGGATATATCGTTATCAAAACTTTGTAGGAACTATTTAAAACGATTAGTATTTTCCTCATTGTTGACATAGTATCTCTGTATACGTCCAAGCTAAAGCAATATACTTTTCTCGGGTTTCGAAGTGATTGCATATGTGCATGGCATGTTTTGAAGTGATTTGGCATGAAAATAATACAGACATAAATATTATATCTCATAGTGAAAACTTGAATTAATATACAGACAGAATGCAGTGCAAAACTGCAATGAATCATCAACCATTATGAGTTATTTGCCAATGCAGTTGTTGTTGTTGTTATTTGCCAATACACAATTTCCGGTTACACTTTGTTGTTGTAATTCCTTACACCATTTCTGGTTAGTATTGGTTGAGGAGTTGATTGGTGGGAAATAAATTTTCAGTTTGAGATATTCACCTGTGTGTCTTTGTGATTTTGTGTTATAAAAGAGATTGCATATATTTATGTTCCTCTTAGTGAGAATCATATCATGGTTGATCGTGGTTTGGTATCTGTATTTATTGGCGTGGCATTGACATGGCTATCCTCCAAATTCTTGATCACATTAACATTTCCCTACATTGCAAGAAAGAATTGGCCAAAACGAAGCATCTGGTAATGAAAATTGAGCTTATTATAAACGATATCCAACACTACCGCCTAGAGCTAAATAGGAAGAAAATTCTCATTACTGAAAGAAACAATAAATTGACACCTTCAAAATGAGTAAATTATAGTTATTTGAATACTCTATTTAAAATACAGCCTAAGTGGGCCTAATGGTTAGGAACATTTGTGTAATTTCATTAGTGCTCGACATGGAGTTGACACCTCACAATTTAAAGTAGACCATAAATAAACTATTTGAATTTCCGTATTAAGTAAAATATTTTAATATTATGTATATGGAGGAATTTCTTATTGCCTCAATAGACACTTTCTACAATGAAATGTGTGGGAGATTTGTACTTCTTTCTCTCCTTAACATGGAGTTGACATATGACATTTGAAAAAATTATTTTTAACAAAAAAATATTTCAATGAGCCATCAATAAAATATTTCAATATCCACCTTAAGGGAGATAAAGTAATTGAAATTAAAGTTTATTATTTCAAAGATAGCTGCCTTCTATTTCCCATTATTAAGGAGATGTGTAATTCCACCAATGCTTAATATGGAGCTCACAAGTGGCATTTTAAAAAATGTTGATAACAAAAAAATATTTAAATGTGGAATATGTGTAAAAAATGAAAGTAAAAAAATTCTTACGGTTAAAACATTTGAATCGTGCATTGTTGAGTGTAAAGGAGCTGTGATGTTAATTCCATTCGCAATCTTCAATTGACATATGGAATATATCTTAAGAACCAGTACAATCCATTTTAACCCTAGATCTACCATGCACCAAGCACCATTAAATCTATGTAGATGCAAAAAAAATTCTAAGTACAAAATTTGAAACAAAAAATTACACATGAATAATTTGATGCCTCTAAATGCATGATAAATCCACAATTAAAATGAATCACTAAAATGTAATCCAAATCCATTTAAATTACACAATCCAAAATTATGTGAATCCCACTATCCATGGTAATTTAAAATTCACTAAGAATAATTATGTAAAAAATCCAATTTCCAACTATCACACAATTCGCTTATGTCTACAACATGGTTAATGAAGCACATAACTTGGATCCTAAACATGGTTAATGAAGCACATAACTTGGATCCTATTTATTATGCCAAAAGGTATACCTATTGGAGATGGGCACAATTAATCACCTTTTAATCTAAAATTCTAATCTGATAGTTGACAATTGAAAATGCTAGAATATTCTTAGTTGTCCTCCCAAATCAATGAATGTGATTTACTCTTCATAACTTCCTTGTATTTTTGAATGCGTCAGTTAACTTTTTAACATTTACCTAATCATATTAAAAAATTATTGTACCACCATATGATTGCCACATTTCACTGATTAACCTTTGGAATTAAGACATTTAAGATTAACTTTTGGATTTCCTCATCTCTATGTGCGTTTTAATTCACCAGAGTGTTGTCCGTCCAGTTACCTTTCGGCATTCACCAGCAGCAACACCAGCCACTTTGCGGCTGTGCTAGTACTACATATATCCAGTTATCGCAATGACAAAATGCTTACGTTATCGTGGCGATGTAGAAGTAAAAGTCTCGCCTTGGCGCAAATGACTCCAAACGTAGGTGCAACTCTCTAAAACACCACATCATAAGTGCGATCGGTAGGTTGCTAGGTCATGCAAAAAGGTCGCCGAGTATTGAAACAAAAAAGCTTTACCACCAAACAAATTTCCAAGATTTTGCTGGGTTTACCAATAAATTAAACCAAGCATAGCTCTCGATCATTCTGGACCAACAGCAAGTTGAACATGTGCACGCACCAATAAATTAAACCAAACAGAGCTCTCGATCCCTATGGGCCAAGAGCAAGTTGAGCAAGTTGATCCTCTGCGCGTCACGAAAATCTAACTCATTTACTTTCCGTAGATGGTATGATAACATATGGATGGGCGATATCCATGTCGATGGAAGGATAAGATTTCGGTAAATATATTGGATTTTGACAACGACTGCAATACGAAGATTGGATACAGATTTAAAGCATCTCGTTTGGTCAAATTTCGCTCTCATACTTGCAGATCGCCAGATCAAAGCTTATATAAGCACGAGAAACCCCATAGAAGTCCATTCTTGGAGGGCATAATTCGCGCTCTCTCAGATTTTTTTGTTTCTACGAGACGTGGGAGCTGGTTCTGAGACTACATAATTGTGATTTCACTAGCGATTGTGCTGTGAGAGGTCTGGGTTTGATACTCGGAAGTTGTATCTGTCTGTGTTGTATTTTGGGGGGTCGAGGGCATATCGATGGCAACGATGTATGAAACGCATCCTGAGGAAGTGTGGAGATCATCTCGAGATTTTATCTCGGTCTGTACTGACAGGCAGAAGCCGAGTTCTAGATCATCTGGCGGGCCGAAACAAATTAGCAAGATGGGTCACGAGGAAGAATATTATGGCAATTGGCTACAGGAGATGGTGGGGCGTTACCATTCTCATTCATGTGATGATGGGGGAAGACAATTCACGAGGTGCTCCTCGGTGCTGGTGTAGAAAGTGGAGGCGTCGGTGAGCACTATGTGGTCGCTGGTGCGGCGGTTCGACGAACCCCAAATCTACAAGCAATTTGTCCGGAGCTGTTTCATAAGGGGTGAGGGAGATCCGAAGGTCAAGGTTGGCTGCTTGAGAGAGGTCCGAGTCATGTCCAAGCTCCCTGCGGCCACCAGTACTGAGTTATTGGACATTCTAGACGAGGAGCAGCATATTCTGAGCTTCAACATCGTAGGGGGCGATCACAGGCTCAGAAATTATCGATCCATCACCAGTCTGCACGAGAGGCTTGTAAATAGGGAACCTGGAACGATTGTGATCGAATCCTACGTGGTGGATGTGCCACATGGGAATACTAAAGAGGACACATGTTTATTCATCGATACTATCGTTAAATGCAATCTACAGTCCTTGGCTGACTTCTGCAAGAACTTCATCAGCAGAAAGCGCTGCTTATAGTCTCGCAAGATGCAGTACTGGTTTTGAATGTTTGCTTATTCTGTTTCCTTTGCATAAACGGTTTGAGAATGGGTATCGGCGCACCGAGGCCTTCCAGATGGTTCACATTGATATGATCTGATGATGTAGGACGGAACGATTTCCTTGTTAGAGAGTGCAATTCAATGGTTTCATGGTGTTTCAAACATCAAGAATGCAGTGCTATAATTTAGGTTTTTCTAAGCGCCCGCGCAGCATATTGCTCACTCTGAAGTTCCTCTCTTCATATGCTGCAGATACAAACAATTGAACGACGAGTCCTTTTTCCACGAAAAATATCATCTCTAGCTTATCCATTTACATCTGAATGGTAGGCAAACAAAGGTGTTCTTGATTCCTCGATGTCAAGGTTGAAGGAAGGTTTTCCTAGCTTGGGCATATGTCAGTTATAATAGTCTCTGTCCAGAAAATTCCATCTTACGTTTCAGACATTCATCTTGACGTTTTGAAAATTCCATCTTCGAATTTTTAGGCAGGGTTCTATTGTTCCTCGACAATGAATTTCCATTTGGACGAAAATTTCTGGGAACCCTAGTTTATGAAAAAAAAAATGCTACAAAGTTTTACAAGGTGACATGGCACCTTTACACATTTTGAATTTCGTTTTTAGCATTTGCGGTGCCACAGTTCGAAGGCGTGGTAGTAATCATCTTAAACCATAACCAATTTAGATGGATCTAGCAACTTGGAAAACCTTTAAAAATATTTAGATGGATCTAGCAGCTTGAAAAACCTTTAAAAATATTTTTTCTAAATATATCTAATAACTTGAAAAACCTTTAAAAATAATTTCTAAATAGATCCAGCAACTTGAAAAACCTTTAAAAAAAATTCTAACAAGTGTTGCATGGCAGAAGTGGTAAGCAAGTTGAAGTACATGTGGTATCCATGCAGATGATGGCTTTGTGGCAGCGTGCCACTCGCTAGGCAAAAAAACATACACATTAAACAGTCAAATATAATAGACACAATTTCCTCACATAATGTCTTGCAACAAAGGTTCCTGGAAAAAAGGACCAGGAAACACACACATTAAACATTCAAATATAATAAACGCAATTTCGTGACATCCAACATAGTTTTCTTTGAAATTTATCAAAAATTAATAATGTATTTTATATATTTTTGGAATCTGTTCCATATTTCTGGAAATTTAAATGTGTTTGTCATATAGACTGGGATTGGGGCTCCTGCGCACCATAAAAAGAAATAAGTACATGAATTAAGACTTTAGAAAGAAAAAGTGTGCGACGGTACAGAGAAAGACCTGAAAATAAAAAAATTGAGGTTATGAGCCTTTGGTTAGAGATTTCTATTTAAAGAGCTAGAATAGCTCGATTGATAAAGAAAACAAGATGACATCAGTATAGACTTACTATGAAGTCGATGTGTTTTTGTTGTTGTCGTTGACGGTCGCTGGAATCGTGCCAGCTGGTTGTTGCCCTTTGTCAATGAGGTTGTCCATTCTCCATTGGAACCATTCTTAAATGTAGCTTCTCATGGCGGCCACGTTGATTTCATCCTCGATTTCTATGTTGAAGACCTCATTTTTTGATTTCCTTAGATCTATAGAAATACTATGCAGAGTCTGTTCAATTTCTTCATTGTGTGCTACATAGTCCAGTAGCCAATTCTCGAGCTCATCTCACGATAATCAAGGATGCTGCAAAACATTTTTTAAAGACAACCCCTTTAAAATATCAAGTTGTTCATCGAAGGCTTCTTTGGTCATTGACAGGGATTTGAGGATTAAGTTTGGGTCTTGAACCTCGTTGGTACTTCCGGCTAAGTCTATTTGGGTCAGGTTTCTGAATAATTATTATTTTTCTGATATGGCTTGTTCACATGATTCGACAATGAGTTGTAGGTTCTTAACTTTATTTTTTCCAGCATGCCTTTAATTATTTGATCCACTTTGGGGAGGGGATATCCTCTTGTCTTCTTTTTAGATCCGAATTGTTGATGGCATGGTTGGAAAAATGAGTCAGCATTTGTTCATAGAAACGTTAATCATTTTTTAAATTCATCTACAAATGTTCAGACAAATCATTTGCCCTCTTTCAAAAGGAAGTTATATTTTGTGATGTTTCCGAGGATTCATTTACTAGCTACATTCTTTTCTCGATTTTATTCTCTACAAGTTCTCTACACGATGCGAGGAGGCTAGAGGATCCTTTTAACTTGGCTACAGGGGTAGTAGGATTGATATTTTCTAAAGGAATGGTAAACGCTGGGGTAGCAATGAAAGCCTCCTCCAATTCCTTGACACGGTCGTTCAGTTTGGCATTCTCTGCTTCAATTCATCCAATGGAATCATTAAGAGCATCGTCGGTTACACGGTGAAATAGGGAGATTTGAGGTGGGCACATTTTCCTAAAGTTAATCTCTGTACAAGAATTGTCTTTCTTATTTGTTACATGTCTCTTTTTAATGACTATATTTTTAGATTGGCTAGCAAAAATAGTGCTATGGAATACAAAGGATTCGTATTCATAAAAAATGTTGGTCTCAATTATTTCTATTGCGGAATTGTGGTGCATCGCATCTGCAGACAGGCCAACTTTGTGCATGTGCTCAATGTCAACTTCAAGTTTCATCTACTCACTTTCAATATTGGGTTTGTCTGCCTGTCCTACAATGTTTTCTCTCTTCTTTGTCATGGGAACTTTGTAAGAACTATCAATTTTTGTGCAAGGAGGGTTCTTATCTCCTCCTCCGTTTGAAGATTTCTGGGTTGCTTTCTTACTCGGTTGGGTCGTTGAAGTGATGCTCCATGATGTCGTGTTCTTGGGAGTGCTGGCGGGGGCATGGACACTCTTCTCACCAGATAATTTTCCTTGTTGTCTGTACAATTCAGTTGCGCTTTGCAATGCCTCAACGTCGTAATCGCCAGAAGAAGGAGTGTTGTCGTCACTATCTTTTTCTTCGGTCAGGTGTCTATGGATAAAGGAGCTGCTAAATCCAACTGCTAGTAAATGTTCTCGAAAAATTCCATTCGGGTCAAACCCTTTTAGCCTTTTAGCATATGCTAGGTTCAAGTTCTTGAAATGACCTGCGAATTCGTCAATTTTTTTGACGTTTATGGACACAAAGTCCATTCTTTCCAGGGTAGAGGAATGAACTGTTATTTTTTCTTGTCATGGAAAAAATGCAACCAGTAGTTCTACTACCTTGCGATTTTTGTAACAAACATCTTGTTCATGATGTGGCATGGAAGGAAAGCAAGATTTTCCTTGAAGCCAAAGACCATTAGTACATTGTGATTTTCCTTTTGTTCAAGTGTCCCCTTCCAATTGAAAAACTTGGTTTCCTAGCCAGACATCCGAGGAGCATCCTTCCCTAACCATAAATCTTTGAAAACTGAGACAAAATCATTAAAAACCTCATAAAAACAATGGGATTCCTTGTGCCTCCACAGAGCTTGGTACCAGAATGTTACTGCGTCAAATTCACAATTTGTTTTTTTGGAAAGAGACCGTTTTGGAAACGGACAACAATGCACTATTGCGAAAATCAAGTAGGATGGCATATAAAATTTGATTGATTCTTTGAAACGTGACAGCTGGGAATAGATTTCAATGGAAATTAGCTTCCCTCAAATGAAATTGAATTGTTCCTTGACTGTAAAGTACAAAATATAAATAGATATACGAGAAATGCTTGCCATAGATTCCTGTCCCGTTATTCTTGTAAACAACCAAGCAATTTACTAGAATGGAATTTTAAAGTAAATTGCCTGCAACTTTATGATATCTTTAGAAACTGTTGTCAGGTCTTCGAGGAACTCAGCTAAGATGTCCAAACCATTATCATGTTTTTCTAGGAACTGCTTGTCCTATGAAGGTCAATGTTGGCTTCGACAATCTTAACATCTTACAGAATACTTGAGGTGACAAAGAAATAGGAGAATGGTCGTGCAGTGGAATAATTATTTGTCTTCAAATTTATTTTTCGGCACACCAAGAGACCACCTTCTTACAGTAAAAAACATTAGGGATGTAGCCTGCATGAGTGATTCTAGAGGTCCAAATCAATTTGTTCTGGGCAGAACGGGATGAATAGTAAGAGTATGCCCTAGACCACTGGAAGTTCTGGTCCTAACGTCCGAAGATATTCACTATATCTCCACAAAACTGTTGTCGACCTGTTGCCATAAGTTTACAAGAACATTTGTTTTCTCCAGACAATAATTGAAATGGAGAGTTGGAAGGGATAATATAATGTTGCACAAATCTTGGTCCAATGCGTGTGAATGGGAGATCTCCTCGAAACTTTCTCTCATTAATGACAATTTCAACATTTGTTTCATGACACATTGTTAACATCAAAGACTAGTAATTTCACACATAGAAGTGCGAACATGGCAGATACGACAATGAGAAATTAAGAATTGGAGATTTCCTGAACAACCCAACGCAATGACTCGTGTTTGATATGAACAATCGGAAGGGACAATATAACTCTCCATAGATCTTGGTTTAATGTGTATCAATGGGAGATCTCCTCGATCGTTTCACTCATTAATGACAATGTTGACGGTTCCTGCATGGTGATCTGTTAGCATGAAAGGTTACTAATTTCATATTAATAAATAAGTATGAAGGTCGTGGGGACGGGAAAGAGCAGTTAAGGATTGTCTAATTATAGAAAGCGATCGGGAGGGCTTCAAAATAGGGTTACAAGGTACAATCGTTGGAGCTGAGAGCGCGAGGGTCAAATTGTATGTCTCAGAACTTTTTGAGTGCAATACGCATAACACCGAAGAGGGCATGATAGGACAGTCCAGAGGGCAATTTGTATATCATGAAAGTCCGTAATCTTTGCAAGACACGGAACAATGGAGGTGCAAACATGAGCCTGCCTATCCGGGAACCTGCAATCGAAAAAGTGGCGCAAGTATGGAATAGAGAAACGACTAGGCGGATTCATTTTTGCTAATATATTAAAACTTCTAATATATATCCCATTGCGTGGAAAGATATTTTTTCCATCTCTCTAGGCATAAAAGAGAAAATAAAAGAAGATAAATTAATTTAAATTCGAGGAGTCGAGCTTTAATTAAATTTCACTGTCTCGTCGACGCTTTTGTGTTTTAATGACGATCTGTACGGTTGTTGCATGATGAACTATTAGCATTAAACCTTGGTTAGGCACAGTAAAAAGTGACCAAGAATTGGAGATTTCGTGAACCCGCCAACACAAGGAACTGCGAAAGAGATTCCATGAAATGGGCAAGTATGGAAATCCATCGGACCGGTTTCAAAATTAGGGTGACAATGCTTCCCCAAGATATGTGACTTTCCGATGGTCAAATTGCATGTCTCAGAACTTGAATGCAAAATGTGTACCATGGAACAGGGGATGATATCGAAGTCCAACGGTCAATTTGTATATGGCAGACCCTTTCGGTCATTAATGACATATTTAAGGTTCATGCACAATGAAGTGCTAGCATTGAATCTTGCCAATTTCATTTCCATAAATAAGTAGGAACGTGGCAAGGATAAGAAACAACAAGTAAGGGATGGGTAATTATCAAAAGCGGTTGGTGATGCTTTGAAATAGGGCTACAAGATACAACCAGTAAAGGTGAGGACTCGAGGATAAAATTTTATCTCTCAGGAGTGTTGACCGCAGAATGTGTAACATGGAAGAGGGCATGATGATGCATTCCTACGTACAAATTATATATCGCGAAACTCTGGGTACTTTTTTCTAGTCATGGAACATTGGAAATAGAATCCTCAACGCACCAGTCCGAGAACCCGCAATCGAAAAAGTGTCTAAGTATGAAACATGGATTTAATAGTAAGGAGGACTCGATACAAAGTAAATGTATAATGTCATGGAGATAAAACCAACTTGGGGATTAGTATTGAAAGGAACGACAGACGGTTGGGATCATGATGGGGCATTCCATCAGACAAATTGTATATCGCAGAACTTCGGACATTGTTTGCAAGTCACGAAAGATTCGACACACAATTTCGATGCCATCAATTCGGGAACCCGCAGTCGAAAAAGTGTCCAAGTATGGAATAAGGAAACACTAGCCTCGACTTGTTTTCGCTGATATATTGAAATTTGTAATAGCTTTTCCATTACCTGGAAATATCTTCTTTACATGTTTTTGGACAAGTTCTGTAGGGATAGTTAGTCCTTGAAAATTTTGCTTACTAATGACGATCCTTACGGTTGTTGCATGATTATGTTTTAGTATTAAACCTTTCCTGTTTCATATTTGGAAAGAAGTACGAGGATGGCCGGAATAGGAAACAGTGACTAGGAATTGGAGATTTCGTGAACCCACCAATACGAGGATCCAAAATAGGGTTACAAGGTCTCCCCAGAAGACGTGAGGCCCCGATGGTTAAATTGTATCGGTCGAAACATTTGAATGCATAATCTATAACACAGAAGAGGGGACTATGTCAGAATCTAGTAGTCAATTTGTATATGGCAGAGGACCAGGTGCCAATTGTTTTGTACCAGTGTGTTCAGTTGTCACTAGTAAGAGCATAATTAATGTATATTAGGAAGGACAGGAAGTTAGTGGGGATGGAAGGCCTCGATAAATACTTTGAAACAATTGTGAAACTAGGTAAAGTGAAGCTTGTGAGTTCGAGGAGTTCATGGTGGAATTGTAGATCACATAAGTTTTGAGTGCAAGATGTATATCACAGAACAAGAAGCAACAGCGTTTGAAAGTTCCAACCCAACAACCACGTCCATAAAATTGGATAAGTATGGAAAGGAACAATGGTCGGTTAAATTCGTCATGTGAGGATATAGATGGAGATGAATATATGTCATCCCACCAACCCTAGAACACGTGATCATAGAAAAGCGACTAAGTATATAACCAGAAATCAATAATAGACAGGAAGAAGAAAAGGAAAAAAGGGCTAAGTATCTCACAGAAGAACATCTATTGTTCTCTTATTAATGCCAATTATTTCGAACCCCTAGTGAGTTCTCACTAGTAAAAGCATAAATTGCAGATCATGGAAGTTCTTTGGGTACGAGATGTATATGACAGAACATGGGACATAAGTGTTGGATAACGCAAACCCAGGACCCGATGATCAGATAATTGGATAAGTATTGAAAGAGACCACGTTCGGTCGGGCTCATGGTGTGAATATACAGATATTGAGAAGCATCTGCCAATATCTGAATCCAGGAGGCCGTGATCATAGAGATGCGACTAAATATAGAACCACAAAGGGATAATAAAGGGGTAAAAAAAAGGGAAATTTTAAAGATAAATTAATTATATTTATTCCAATAGTATTCATATTAATATATATTAATAGATTATTTATGGTCCAAATGTAAATCATCTTCCAATTTGCAGGATCCTGTTTGGTTAACAATTTTTTTTGAAATCCATAAGCAATAGAAAGAAAAAAAAGAACGGATGGTTGGGCTCGCGAGGGGAAATTGCAGCAGGAAAATTGTATATTACAGAACTCCGGGCACTATTTGGAAGTCGGGGAAGATTCAAAACATAATTTTTAGGCCGTCAATCTAGGAACCCACCATCAAAAAAGTGTCCAAGAATGGAATACGGAAATGTTGGCCCAGACTTGTTTTCGCTAATATATTGAAATTTGTAATCACTTTGCCATTACCTAGAAAGATCTTCTTTACATGTTTTTGGACAAGTTCTATAGGGATGGTTAGTCCTCGAGTCTTTTTCTTATTAATGAAGATCTTTACGGTTGTTTCTTGATGGTGTTTTAGTATTAAACCTTTGGTGTTTCATATTTGGAAATAAGTACAAGGATTGCCAAAACAGGCAATAGTGACTAGGAATTGGAGATTTCGTGAACCCGCCAACGTGAGGATCCAAAATACGGTGACAAGGTCTCCTGAGAATACGTGAATGAAAAATGTGTAACATGGAAGAGGGGATGATGTCGAAGTTCGGTAGTCAATTTTTATATGGCGGAGGTCTGAGTGCCAATTCTTTCGTACTAGTGTGTCCAATTGTCACTAGTAAGAGCATAATTAATGTATATTAGGAAGGACGCAAAGTTAGTGGGGATGGAAGGAAAAGACAGATACTTTGAGATATTTGTAAACCCTCATAGAGTGAAGCTTGTGATTTCGAGGATTCCGCGGTGGAATTATAAATCACAGAAGTTTTGAGTGTAGGATGTATATCACGGAACAAGAAACAGTCAAGTTCGAAAGCGCCAACCCGACAAACGTGGCAATAAAATTGGGTAAGTATGGATAAGAACATTAGTCGATTGGATTTGTCATGTGAGGATATAGAAGGAGATGAAGATATGTCAGCCCGCGAACCCTAGAACCCGCGATCATAGAAAGGTGACTAAGTATATAACCAAAAGGCGATAATGGAAGGGAAGAAGAAAAGGGGAAAAGGACTAAGTATCTGATAGTAAATCTTTGGCTGCAAGATGTACATGACAGAACAGGGGACATAAGTGTTGGATACTGCAAACCTAGGACCTGGTGGCCAAATAATTGGCTAAGTATTGGCCAAGAGAGTTTTTATATTTATTCCAATAGTAGTCATATAAATATATATTAATAGCCCCGACGGCCAAATTGTATCACTCGGAACATTTGAATGCATAATGTGTAACATGGAAGAGGGGATGATGTCATAGTCCGGTAGTCAATTTGTATATGGCAGAGGTCCAAGTGCCAATTTTTTCATACCAGCGTGTTTAGTTGTCGCTAGTAAGAGCATAATTAATGTATATTAGGAAGGACACGAAGTTAGTGGGGATGGAAGGAAACGACAGATACTTTGAGACATTTTTGAACCCTTGTAGAGTGAAGCTTGCGAGTTCGAGGAGTCCATGGTGTAATTTTAGATCACGAAAGTTTTGAGTTCAAGATGTATATCACAGAACAAGAAGCAGTTTAATTCGAAAGCGCCAACCCGACAACTGCGGCCATAAAATTGGCTAAGTATGGAAAGGAACATCGGTCGGTCGAATTCGTCATGTGACGATATAGATGGAGATGAAGATATGTCAGCCCACCAACCCTGGAACCCATGATCATAGAAAGGTGACTAAGTATATAACCAGAAAGATAATGGATGGGAAGAAGAAAAGGGGGAAAGGACTAAGTATATCACAGAAGAAAATCTATTGTTCGTTTATTAATGTCAATCTTTTCAAGCCCCTGGTGAGTTCTCACTAGTAAAAGAATAAATTGCAGATCATAGAAGCTCTTTGGATGAAATATGTATATGACAAAACAAGGGACATAAGTGTTGGATATCGCAAACCCGGGACCCTGTGGCCAGATAATTGGCTAAGTATTGGCCAAGAGATTTTTTATATTTATTCCAATGGTATTCATATTAATATATATTAATAGATTATTTTTGGTTCAAATGTAAATCATCTCCCAATTTCCAGGATGTTGTTCGGTTCAAAAATTTCGCTGAAATCATAGAAGTTTTGAGTGGAAGACGTAAATAGTGGAAGAAGAAGTAGCAGACTCTGAAAGCACCAACTCAACAACCGCGACCATAAAATTGGCTAAGTATGGAAATTAACAACGGTCGGTCGGATTTGTCATGTAAGGATATAGATGGATATGAAGATATGTTAGCCCGCCAACCCTGGAATCCACAATCATAAAAAGGAGACTAAGTATATAACCAAAAAGTGATAACAGATGGGAAGAAGAAAAGGGGAAAATGGCTAAATATCTCACAGAAGAAAATATATTGTTCATTTATTAATGCCAATCTTTTCGAACCCCTGGTGAGTTCTCACTAGTAAAAGCATAAATTGTAGATCATGGAATCTCTTTGGTTTCAAGATGTATATGAACGAACAAGGGACATAAGTGTTGGATACCGCAAACCCGAGACCCGCTGCTTAGATAATTGGCTAAGTTTTGGCCAAGAAAAAGTTTTTATATTTATTCCAATAGTATTCATATTATTATATATTAATAGATTATTTCTATTTCAAATGTAAATCATCTTCCAATTTGTAGGATGTTGTTCGGTTCGCAAATTTTGTTGAAAACAATAAGTAATAGAAAGAAAAATAAAAGAATATGTGTGTGTGTGTGTGTGTGTGTGTGTGTGTGTGTGTGTGTCTATATATTCTTATTTGACACAACATTTTTTGTATATGCACGAATATTATCAAATAGAAGAAGATGCAATATATGCAAAATATTGAACAAGAATATGACGTCAACACTTGAGTTGCCTTGTTGTAATAGTCATTAATTCATTCTATTTACAAGACCCAAAGAAGGAAAGCAGTACGGGTGCTCCCATTTATTTCTTTAAGTATAGGGTAGGCGCCAAATAAGTATGTCCTATGATAAATTATTCTTCCATGTAAAATGTAAGGAATGAACAGAGTAGCCTTTATTTAAATCAATGTGTTGGGTAGCAAAAATAAAAGCTTGTTGTCCATGTTTAACTACACACACAAAAAAGGTACAAAATAAAATGAAAAGAAATACCAAAGATTGGAAAACACCATAAAAAAAAACCGCAAATATTCTATATTCAAATAAGGTGGGTTACAAAATACAGCTGAGATTATTTTCCACAATGATTGTGATTTGGCCTTCCGCCGACAAAAAAAATATGTATAGTAATGAAGCTTGTGGACAGTCTTTTATAGATTTCAACTTGACGATCAAATGCTTCATTCGTAAAAAAAAAATGAGCTAAATATCAATTTTGGCTCTTGGACTTCATTGATGCTACCAACTAGATCTATCTCATCTTTTTGAATAGCTTGTCTCTTCTAGATATGGCGTGCCTACATTGGTTGGTTATTTAACATTCCATACTTTGTTAAGTGTTAATTTCTCTCTGTCATCGAAAACTTGGGGTTTAAGGTGCCTTCCTTGTAATGTTCTTGATCGTTGACATCCGAGACAACTTAGAAATGTGATTTAGGCCCAATTCCAAGACAAGGGATTTGTTTTATGTGACATCATCTTTGGGGGGAAAAAATCCTATTAGGCAACAAAAGTTGGGACAGAAAAAAAAAAAAATTCAAGTATGTTGTGACTATTATTCTCCCTGTATTTGATCATTTGTTTGGTTAAAAATCCTTCTTGAAGATTTGTGTGTTGAACTTATTTCTTTTATTACTGTAAATTGGAAGGTCCAAGGAAACTACAAAATGTTCCTCTGTTTAAGTACATAGCTTCTTCCAACAACACAGTTCTGGCAAGTGTATCAAATGTTGCAAATCACATTAGAACATATCTTTCGTTGTATGGGTGGCAGACATGCGGCCCACAATAAGGTATGGAATGTTCGAAAGTGACACCAAATATTACTCCATACCTGAATACACTCAGAAGTAAATTATAAAATTGGATACCAACCAACGTGGGAAATTGTATGCGGGTTTGAATCAACATCCTAAAATTATATAACGTTTTATGCAAAAGTTATAACAAAATTCAAAGACAACTAGTTTCTATGTCAAAGAGTGTTGAGCAACTTCTGGACGCAGTAACAGACTCAACATAAAATCAAATTTTGATCACTATTGATACTAATGTCAAGTGTAAGAATTCATGATCACAGGTTCCAGGTAGTTTTTCCTTTAGGAATCCACATAGGTGGTGACCCCAGGCTCCAGATAGATTCATCTTCGGACATTGACATTGGCTGTGTAAATGGGAATAGTGCTATTGAATGCAATGCGAAAATGTGGTGAACAAGCAAGGTTGTCATTGTCAAAGCACTTAAATCAACATTCTAAAATTATAGAATGTTTTATGCAAAAGTTGTAACAAAATTAACAGACAGCCAGGTTCTATGTCAAAGAGTGTTGAGGGACCTCTCAATGCAGTAACAAACTCGACATACAATCAAATTTCTTTCACTACTGATACTAATGTCAAGTGTAAGAAGTCATGATCCCAGGTTCTAGGTAGTTTCACCTTCAGGAATCCACATAGGTGGTGACCCCAAGCTCTATATAGCTTTGGCTTCAGACATTGACATTGGCAGTAGAAATGGGAATAGTGCTATTGACTGCAGTGAACAAGCATGGTTGTCATTTTCAAAACACTTAAAATGCAGGATTGTAAGACCTGCAAATAATATCAACTTTAGTGTTGCTTTCTCAAGAAAACTACAATGTTGCTTTGAGGCCATAAATCTTTGGACGTTGGGTGTCATGTGCGATAATGACCTTGACATTAGGTACATGTCAAACATCTATTATCTGACATTGTAGTGTTAATGCAATTGCCATAATGGGCGACGACTCAATTGCACTGGCACAAGCAACGTTAATTTTGTGATTAATTAACATGCTTGAAGGACGTGAATCCCAAACACCTAAAACTTTTTGAACAACCGTCTGTTCAAAAAATATATTGTTCTATATTTAAAAAAATAATAAATTGTATGCTTTGAACATTATTTTTTTTTCAAATATTGCATCAACTACAACATAAGAAATGCATTTTCCTTATCCAAATCAAGGGAAACGGTGGGAAGATTGACATTAGGTGGAAACAGCTCCTGAATACACCACTACATTAAGGGCTCTTCTAAAGAATGAAATAAAATGATTACACGAAGGTGGTAGTAAAAAGTTATTTTCAGAAACCAAATCATTACCCGAACACACAAAACTTCTTGCATAAGGTGGTAGTATAAAGTAATCCTCAGAAAGTGTTGCAAAGTCCATAATCTAGAATTCATTCCTATTAACATTTTCCAGTTACATGTCAATGCAGGGATTAGAAATTTTTGAGAACGTCATTCCCTATTTATATACCCACCTTCAAGTAGGAGGGGAATATTCATGTAAATAGGGGCAATCCCATCGACCCAGATACAATCATATGCATAAGAATAGTAAAATAAAAAATATGCAGTAGCGATAGAAAGTTGATTGTATGTGGAGTCTGTAACTACATCCAAATGACAGTGAACAAACTTTGACAAAGAATATGGATTTCTGTCAAGTTTGTTACCACACCAGAAGTAGCTCAACAAACTTTGAAATAGAAACTTCTGTAATTTTAGTATGTCGTTTTAACCACCCATACAGTTTCTCATACTCGCGATGATCCAAATTTATAATTTCCTTCTGATTATATTCACTAATGGAGTAATATTTCGCATCATTTATTAATATTACAAACCATTTTTCAAGCCACGGTAAGTGCGACTCCTCTGACGGAAGACAAATTCTTGTATGCTCTGCAGAATTTGATACACTTGTCAAATATGTGTTGTTGGAAGAAACTATATAATTCAATGAAGGAGCATTTTGTAGGTGGCCTAAAAATCCCTTCCAACTCCCAGTAAGAAAACAAAGAAGATAAAAAAACAAATCTCCAGGAAGGCCTTTCAACCAACTAGAGCATCGAATACAGGCAGAACATCAATCAGAAGATACTTGTATTTTTTTTTCCTATTTGAGTTTCTATTGGCTAACAGAGTTTTTTTTGGCTCAAAGATCACGTCACATAAAACCATTCTCTCGTCTTTCAATTGGGCCTCAATAGCATATCTAAATTGTCTTACACATCCATGACCAGGAACATTACAACGAAGGCACCCTAAAGCCCAACTCTTTGATGATAGAGAGAAATGGTAATAATTATTTAAAATCAACGCTGAAGGATGACAGTATAACCTTCCATGGATTTTGTTTAATTTGTCTTAATGGAAGATTCCCTCGATCCTTTTTATTATTAATGCCAATCTTTTCGAATATGTGCGTTGAATAGTGACTAATAACACGTATTAACATTCCCATATCCAAGAAGATTCTCAAATATGACAACCTATAACATGTGCACAGTATTAAAGAGTGAGATGACATCAAGACCTATGTGGATGACACATTCATGAATGGAAGCATGGTAGTACAATATTGCACTGTTACTATGATGATGCCTTTAAAAAACTAAAATAGCGAACATTTTTTTGCAAATTCAAAATACAAGCAAAAACAATTATCACATGCCATAATATTCGCTTGTTTATGCATTCTAATGGGAGATATCCTTGAGATTTCTGCTTATTAAAGCCAATATTTTTGAACTTGTCTGGTCGGTTTTCATCTTTAAAAGAATAATTAACATGCATTGGGAAGGGAGGGAGGTGGTGGGGAGCAACAAAATGATTTTAAACTTTTTTGAACCCACGAAACTTTGAAGACTCGACTAAGTATGGAAAGGAAGGTCATATAGATAGAGTCATCGTAGGTAGAGGCAGGGTTGCGAGTTCGAGGAGTATAGGTTCGAATTGTAGAGCACAAAAGTTTTGGGTGCAAGATGTATACCCCGAACATGGGTTACCATAGTTCGATAGAACATATCCGTGAACCCGTGTTCATAACATTGGCTATGTGTGCAAACGAACGACAGTCGGTCGAATTCATGATGTGAATATATAGAAAGATATGATGATTTTTCAGTTCGCCACATCGGTAAACCGCAAGCACATAAACGTGCAAAGTATACAACCCGAAACATATAATAGAGGGTAATAACAAAACAGAAAAACAAACAAGTTTAGACTCTCATAACTATGAATCCATAGAAATACATTAACCATGGGAAATACATCGTCAACTATGAAATGCAGCTGTAACCTAACAAACTCTAGTTCAAGCCATAAGAGATGTAATTTACATCCACTGCAAAATTTTGCATATTATTTTATCTTAATAGTATTTTCTCGCGATCCAACTATAAAACCATGTAACAATAGATGCAACTGCATATTCAATACCCGAACATCAGAACTTTTAAGCAAACAAGAGCAAGAAACAAATAACAACCCGGTTGATAAGAACCAAAAGGCCCAACAACAACCGCAGGACCCAAACCCTGCTGTAACACACCCATGATGAGGCGAGAAATAAATAAAATTTGCATTCTCCTTACAAGGATGAATCCTTTATTTTAATGGTCTCTAATTGAGAGGTCAGGGCCTAGCCCATTTTTATTTAGCGACCTTCACATAGGACCATATGCGATGACCGAATACGAAGACTACAAGCGACTAGTTTGGTGCTTCAGATCTTCAACATTCAGGGGTTCTTACTCACACAATCCAGTTTCCCTGGTACTGTAAACCCCGAAGCGAAGGATATGGCACTCTGAGTTTCCTATTGCCAATGGATAGAATGAAATATGACACTTCGGCCTTCATGAGTTTTGGTGTTACTAAACCTCTATTCTCCTGAAGTGGTCAATGTCGGGCTGACTACCTCATAGGTCTGACGGCCCATGCCTTTTTGTTCGAATCAGGACTTTGTGTCTCCAGATTTTTCGAGAAAACTTTCTTTGTTCCTCCTAATACCCAAACTCCCAAAATTTTCTCATGTCAAATCAATGGTCTACGATCCTCCCATAATCCAATGATTGCGTTCAATTTTGCGAGTTCGGATTTTGTGAGTTTCTATGACTCTTTCCTTTGAAATCCCCGACGTGTGAATCAATTAAATGTTGATCCTTCGCCACATGTCCTTCCAAGCACCAGTGATTAGGATCAATTTCATGAGTTTGGATTTCACAATTTTCCATGACTCTTGCCTTCAAAATCCCCTACGTGCAAATCAACGATATGTTGATCTTTCACCACATGTCCTTCCTAGCACCAATGGATAGGATCAATTTAACGAGTTTCAACAACTCTTGCCTTTGAAATCCCTAATATGAGAATCAACGAAATGATGATCTTTCACCATGTTTCCTTCCCACTACCAATGACTAGGATCAATTTCATGAGTTTGGATTTCGCGAGTTTCCATGACTCTTGCCTTCAAAATCCTTGATGTGTGAATCAAGGAAATGATGATCTTTCACCACATGTCCTTTCCAACACTAATGGCTAGGATCAATTTCGTGAGTTTAGATTTCGCTAGTTTCCATGACTCTTGCCTTCAAAATCCTCGATGTGTGAATCAACGAAATGTTGATATCTCGCCACATGTCCTTCCTAGCACCAACGACTAGGATCAATTTCACGAGTTTGGATTTCGTGAGTTTCCATGACTCTTCTATACACTTTCGAAGGGCTTAAACCCCGTGCACATTTCCTGGATCCAACGACTGTTGGTCCTCACACTCCGATCTGATGGCCTAGATATGATCTCCTCCGGTGTTTTGAATTTCTCAAATCTCTAAGTGCTAAAGGATATGACCTTTGATCCTTCGACTAACCCTAGACTTCGGGTCTCGTCTACGTTTCTTAAAACGTTATCTCTCCTAAGATTCTGGACTTAAAGTAAGTCCACTCCCGCTCACTCCTTCTACTAACCCACTCGTGTCAGATTGATGGTCAAGGAGGGCCCCGATAGATCCTTGGATCTACGGTCATATTTCATCGCTACTTGCAAAGACTGAAGGAGTCGATGCACTAACACCTGTGCTCCCTCTTCAAATATAATGGTTGTGATAGGCCTGGGATCCTTTCGAAAGGATCTCATCCGTTCGTCTTCCAAACGAACGAATATTCCCTTTTGATATTTGAAACTCACTATCCTTATTACACTTAGTCAATGAAATTCAAACCTTCAGAGCTTCAAGATCTGAAGGTTACGAAACCTTTGAAATTAACTCCTTACACAAGATTCCTAGACCTAGGTCACGTGAACCTTCATATGATTCTTGGGTAATTATCCCTACTCTCAGTCGATCTTCTGGATAAGGGCTCGGGTATGGTTCAAAGTCCCTTAGACTATTGGCCTGAATGTAGTGCCTTCCTAATTCGTCGAGCTATGAATTCTGAAACAGGGTAAGGTAAACTTGTGAGTTTACTGTAATGGTATCCATTTCAATGAACTCCCTCCGACTATGGGATGTGAGGTAATTCCCTGAGAGAGGTGCTTTCGATAAATTAAACTAGAACATAACGAGAATCAAGTAGATGAGATGATTCTCAAGGGAATGGACTTATATTCTTGACTTATTCATTCTGTATATAAACCGATTATAGGCATATAATTATAAACATGCATCCATTATTTCCAATCTAAAACACAAGGCAATCACTTCTATATAGAAACCATTTATGACTGTATAAACACGAGCATGCATCCATGATTTTCAATTCAAAATACAAGGCATAAAAAACTTATCAGAACCACAAGGTGTGATGCAACTACTGAGATGGGTGCTCATTTCCACCCAACCATAGGCTCAGTCACTCTCAATGGATTTATTACTAGCCACCCCCGAGCTTAGGCCACGATTCTTTGAGATTCAATCTATTACTTCCAGCTCAATGAAAGTTAGGGAAAAAATTTACTCTCCGTATCCCTATATAGGAATAGACGAGGATGAAGTTTACTCTCCTTCTCTTGACTCAGTCTCTATTCTCTGTGATTAGAACTCACTTTTCACTTTCAATCCTTCCTCGGACCTGAGAGCTTTGCTCCTGTCTCTGCATTCTTCTCAGGTCTCCCACTTTCCACCACACTTCCTTACTTTCTTTCTTTGGAAATATTTTGTGTGGCTCGAATCCCCCAGTCCGTGGTTAGGTCCATAAGCCTTATCGATGGCTAGTCTTCCCCATCCCTCATTAACTCTTGAGGAGGCCTTCCCACCTACCAGCCTGATGGGAATTCATTCCTGGTCAGATGGTTGTTCTAATCTGAGCAAATTAATTCAAGCATGTTACTGGTTCGGTTGAGGTTAACACAACCATTTTGGGTTACCTCCACCACATTTTCATTAGAAATCATGGTCTCTCTCTTAGCACATCCCCTCTTTCAGCAGTCATGCAATATGTAACATTTTTTTATTAAAATAATCAGAATTAGCATTCATCGACCTTGTACACAAGGTCCATCAAATCAAACATTCACACTTTTAAGTTTTCCATAGTTCCTCAGCCCATATAGTTATATTTACAGACTGGGGTAAACATGGTGTTACAATTCCCTCCCCCTTAAAGGAATCATCATCCTCGATGTTCTATCTATCAACATGATATGTATGTATTGAAGTAAACAAAATAGGATATGCCTGTCTCATGGTATCTTCCATTTCCCACGTAGCCTCATTAGGACAAAATATTTCCATTTCACCTTGACCTTTGCAATGGTTCGGTTCCTTAGTGAGGTTTCCTTCCTGTCTAATATGCATTAGGGTTCTGTCAGGAATTCTCCCTCCGGTTCCACCTGGATCATAGACTAGTCAATTATATGATTAGTATGATGTACATATTTCTTTAATAATTAAACATGGAAAACATTATGTGCCTTTACAGTGGGAGGAAGTGCTAGCCTATAGGCTACGGGTACCACTCTATCTAAGATTTCAAAGGGTCCATAATACCGAGGTGCTAATTTGGCATAGGTTCCCATTCTCAGGGAACTCTTCCTACGTCTAACTATGAGATAGACATGGTCTCTGGTCGTGAACTCTGTGGGAGTTCTCTTTATGTCGGTGTAACTTTTCTGTCTATCCTAAGCAATCCTCATATTTTGTCTTATCTGAACCACTTACCGTTCCATTTCTTTCAGCATGTCGGGTCCAATTGTAATTCTATCCACTAGATTTCTCCAACTGATTGGAATGTTTCACTGTCTACCATAGAGGACTTCAAAAGGGCTCATCTTCAAGGATTCTTGATAACCGTTGTTGTAGGAAAACTATACCAATGGTAGGTAGTCTTCCCACTTCTTAGGCTGATGCATTACATGTATCCTTAGCATGTCTTCTACTATTTTGTTTACTCTTTCTGTCAGTCCATCATTTTGAGGGTGATAAGATGTACTGAATAACAATTTTGTATCCAGACCAACGATTAGGGATCTCCAAAAATTTCAACTGAACCTGGTATCTCGGTCAAATACAATTTCCTTGGGCATTCCATGCAGTCTAAATATCTCCTTCATGAAGACATTGGCAATATCTATGGCCTTACAAGTTGACTTGACAGGGATATAATGAGCATACTTTCTCAGCTTGTCCACCGTGACAATGATGGCATCATTTTTCTTAGTCAACTTTGGTATTCCAGTGATGAAATCCATGGAGAGGGTTTCCCATTTCCATTTTGGGATTGGTAGGGGCTATAAAAATCCTATTGGATGACGGTGATATGACTTAAACTATTGGCACTGTAGGCACCTAGCTAGATAGTTAGCTATGTCTTTCTTCAACCTAGGCCAATAGAATTGTTTCCTACTGGTCGTGATCATCTTATGATATCCTAGGTGACCAATATATTGTCTCTTATGTAGTTCATCCATTATGAACCTCGTGAAGTCATCACAGTTTGGAATATGAAATATGTTTTTGTAAGTTAGCAACCCTTCCTCAAGAATTTGGTAGCCTTCATACTTCATCCTTGTAGGTTCTTGTCTTAGGTATGAGGTCAAGGTCTTATAGAATACATATGTCTCTTATGCATTTCTAATTTTTTCCCTGACATCCATTTCACAGGTGCTTACTATTGCTAGATGAATCATTTTTATACTTCTGCTAAGGGCATCGACCACCCTATTTTCTTTTCCTTTTATGTGTTTGATTTCTAAATCAAATTCACTTAGGAGAACCATCCACCTAGCTTGCCTGGCGTTGAGTTTTGGTTGGTCAGACAGGTGCCTCAACCCACAATGTTCTGTCATAACCACAAATCTCCTTCCCAGAAGGTAATGCCTCCACATTTTTAAAGCATGTACTATGGCATCCAACTCTAGGTCATGGGTCACATAATTAATCTCATATTCGTTTAATTTCTGAGACGTGTAGAAAATTACACGTCCCTCTTGCATAAGTAATCCTACAAGTCCTTCCTTGGAGGCATTTGTACATACGAAGAAATCATTATCCAAGTCTGCAATCTTTAGCATGGGTGCATGGGTCAGGAGGTATTTCAGTTCCTTAAATCTGTCTTCACATTTTGATGTCGAAATGAATTTGATCCCCTTTTTATAAAGGGCAGTGATTGGACAACCAATCTTGAAAATCCTTTTATGAACCTTCTATAGTATCCAACTAAGCCCATGCAGGATATGATATATAATACATCCTTTGGGGTAGGCCATTCCATAATAGATCTGATCTTATCGGGGTCCACTGCCACCCCTTCCTTAGAAATGACATTTCCTAAGTAATGGACTTGCTTTTGAAAGAAGTCGCACTTGCTAAACTTAGCGTAGACTTGATGCTCTCTTAGTACTTGAAGTACGAGTCTAAGATTTTCCTTGTGATCCTCCTCATTCTTAGAGTATATTAGGATATCATCAATGAAAACCAATACAAATTTTTCCAGAAATTTTTTGAGTACATTATTCACCAAGCACATAAAGGTGGCAGGGGCATTAGTTAACCCAAATTGAACCACCATAAATTCATACTAACCATACCTCATTCTGAAGGCTGTTTTGTGGATGTCTTCATCCTTAATCCATACTTGGTGATATCCAGACCTCAAGTCGATCTTTGAGAAGATGGTAGTGCTTCCCAGTTGGTCAAACAAGTCATCGATTCTCGGTAAGGGGTATTTGTTCTTTATGGTTGTCTTATTGAGTTGTTTGTAATCTATGCACAATCGAAGTGTGCCATCTTTCTTTTTCACAAACAGGATGGGAGATCCCCATGGAGATACACTTGGTCAGATGTAGCCTTTTGTCCATCATATCCTTTATCTATAGCTTGAGCTTAACCATCTCTGGCGTGCTCATCCTATATATCGCTATAGATGTTGTTACTACTCCTGGTGTGAGCTCTATCGAGAAATAAATATCCATTCTTGGAGGTAGACCTGGTAGTTCTCCAGGTAACACATCCTTGTATTCTCTTAATATGGGGTGGTCCTCTAGGTTTGGTTTTTCATCCTCGACGGATTACAACACCTGTATTGCATATAAGGAACACCCTTTTCTGCAATACTTCTTCATTTGAAGGGTTGATATTTGTCTCATTGAGATAGGCTTCTAAATCCCTTGGAGGGTCATCTTTCCCCCTTTTTTGTTTACACATTCTAAAGTTCTATGATAATAGTCCATTTTAGTTTTATAAGCATGCAACTAGTCCATAGAAATCAACAAATCATAAGATCCTAGAGGAAGTATGTTAAGGGTTTCTCAGGTGGGCAATCCACCCATGATGAATTGGCAATCTAGTGTGGCCTCTACCACCTTTCGTTTGGTTCTGGTGGCTAGTTGTGCCAACCATTGTTTAACATGTATAACTGGTTGAAGTTTACACTTATTGGCAGTTTGAGGGCCTACATAACTTAAATTAGAACCTAGCTCAATTAAAATAGAAATTGGATGGTTGACAATCGTACCTTCAAGCTCCACTACTGAATCTTGCTGGTTGGCTTGATTATTGTCCAGAGCTACATAGATTTGTGGCATGCTCCTAGTCACATCATAATGGTGGTAGCTTCTTGGATATTGTAGACCCCCATACTATTTTGTTGTCTATGTGGGCAGTCCCTCAATCTATGATTTTCTCCACAAACCCAAAATTTTAAGGTTTCTTTCTTTAGGTTATCGATCTTTGTTGGGACTATCTGAAAAGGTCTATTTCCACATTGGGAGGGGAAATTTTTCTGATATACACTTCTAGCAGAAAGCCTCCCCCTAGATTCTTTTCCATAGTTCTTAATTCTTGAGGAGTTAAACCTTTTCTTCCAGAATCCTGAAATACTCTTCCTCTTCCAATCCTCATGGGGTCTTTTCTTTCTCCCAAACTGTTCATAACAATACCTTGCCATTCAGATAGCTTCTTCTAATGTCCTTGGCTCTTCGAACTCAATCCTATCCAGGTAGGTCTGAGGTAACCCAATGATGAACCGCTGCATTTTTTATTTTTCATATTTTATGTAGGGTACATACCTCAGTAGTTCAAGGAATTTATTGACAAATTCCTCTATGGTGAGCAGCCCCAGCCAGAGTTCATAGAATTCCTTAGTTTTCCCATCCATGTATTTTTCTGACAGATACTGCTTCCTGAAGTATTTCTCAAACTCTTTCCATGATAAGTCATTCTCATGGACTCCTTTCATATTCCTAAGGTCTTCCGACCATATCGAAGCATTTCCATTTAGGTTGAAGTTGGTTATTCGAGCCTTCAAGTTTTTAGAGTAGCCATGGACTCTGAAATACTTATTTAAACCAAGAAGCCAAGCTTCTGCCTATTCTCCCTTCTTAATATCTCCATCGAAAGAGGGTGGTTTGGTATTCTTGAACTCTTCCGGACCACAAGTTTTGGAACTCTTTCGTTTATTTCCATTCCACTAAGAATGTGAGTTGGCCCTGCTACTAGAAGACCCTTCAGGGTTGTCAACTTCCTTTCTAGAGGACTCTCTTGATGAGTGTCCCTTGCCTCCAGGTTGGACCTTCTTCACGGTACTTCTCCCAGTGGGGTCACTTATGGAGTCATGTTTTTGGATCTCAAGTGGACTCTAACCTCTCCTCTTGTGTCATCGGTCTGCATGACTAGTTGTAGGTTTGTGTTGGATTTGCCTCTATATGTTGGATAAGCTCTGTAGCAATACTACGTTAATTTCTGTTTGTTTCCCTTTCTCCTTTATCAATCTCTCGTTGTCAGCCTTGAAACTATGTAACTTGGCCCTAAGGCTCCTTACTATTTCAACCAGATCTAGAGGGGTTTCCACCACACTCCTTTTATCAGATTCCTCATCTCTATTGTGGGAGCCATCCCCCACTTCATGACACGTCACCATCCTTTAGTATTGGAGTCTTCCTGTGATTCACTGACTGTTTGAGTGTTTCCAAAAACACTTATTGTTATCTAACAGACTATTAGTTCATTAAATTTACATGGTTTAAATTCTTAAATGCATACACATAGTAGAAAATTTCATTCTTTTCTTTTAATAACTTTTTTAACCAGACTTCTTAAGAAAGAGATAAGGTAGAGTGTCACTCTTTTGAAAGTACTCCAAATAGAGTTTTTAAATGAATTTTCCATGAGCCCTAGTAGGCCAAGTGTTGTAACCATGCTCTGATATCAATTTGTAACACACCCACGATGGGGCAAGAAATAAATAAATTTTTCGTTCTCCTTACAAGGACAAATCCTTTCTTTTAATGGTCTCTAATTGAGAGGTCAGTGCCAAGCCCATTTTTATTTGATGACCTTCGCATAGGACCATATGCGATGACTGAATACCAAGACTACAAGAGGCTAGTTTGGTTCTTCAGAACTTCGACATTTGGGGGTTCTTACTCACACAATCCATTTTCCACAGTACACTAAACCCCGAAGCGAAGGATCCGACGCTCCGTGTTTCCTATCTGCAATAGATAGGATAAACTATGACACTACGGCCTTCGAGACTTTTGGCATACTAAACCTCTATCCTCTCGAAGTGGTGAAAACCAGGCTAACTACCTCATAGGTTTGACGTCCCACGCCTTTCGCATGAATTGGGACTTCATGTTTCAAGATTTTTCGAGAAAGCTTTCTCTGTTCCTCCGGATACAAAAATTACTGAAATCTGCTTGCATCAAATCAATGGTCTATGATCCTCCTGTAATCCAACAACTGTGTTCAATTTTGCGAGTTCGGACTTCACGAGTTTCTACGACTCTTGCCTTTGAAATCCTCGACGTGCGAATCCATGAAATGTTGATCTTTCGCCACGTGTCCTTCCAAGCACCAGCGGCTAAGACAAATTTCATGAGTTTGGATTTCGTGAGTTTCCATGACTCTTTCCTTCAAAATCCCCGATGTGTGAATAAAAAAAATGATGATCTTTTGCCACATGTCCTTCCCAACACCAATGGCTAGGATCAATTTCGCAAGTTTCCACAACTCTTACCTTCGAAATCCCCAACGTGCGAATCAACAAAATGTTGATCTTTTGCCACATGTCCTTCCCAACACCAACGACTAGGATCAATTTTGCGAGTTTGGATTTCCTGAGATTCCATGACTCTTTCCTTCGAAATCCTTGACGTGTGAATCAGTGAAATGTTGATCTTTCACAACGTGTCCTTCCTAGCACCAATGGTTAGGATCAATTTCGCGAGTTTGGATTTTGTGAGTTTCCACGACTCTTCTGTACACTTTCAAATGTCTTAAACCCCATGCACCTTTCCTAGATCCAACAACTATTGGTCCTCACACTCTGATCTGATGGCCCAGATCTGATCTCCTCCTGTGCTTTGGATTTCTCAAATCTCTAAGTGTCAAAAGCTACGACCTTTGATCCTTCGACGAACCCTAGACTTCGGGTCTCGTCTACGTTTCTTAAAATGCTATCTCTCCCGATATTTTGTACTTAGAATAAGTCCACTCTGACTCACTCCTTCTACTAATCCACTTGTGTCAGATCGAAACTCAAGGAGGGTCCCGATAGATCCTTGGATCTATGGTTAGATTTGATTACTACTTGTGAAGACTGAAGGATTCAAGGCATTAACACCTACACTTCATCTTCAAATCTAATGGTCATGATAGGCCTTGGATCCTTCTAAAAGGATCTCGTCCAACCGTCTTCCAAACAAAAGGATATTCCCTTTCGATATTTGAAACTCGTTGTCCTTCTTAAACTTAGGTAAAAAAATTCAACCCCTCGAAGATTCGAGCTCCCAAGGTTATGAAACCTTCGAAATTACCTCCTTCTTGCACAGGATTCCTACATCCAGGTCACATAAACCTTCAGATGATTCTTGGGTAATTATCCCTACTCTCAATCGCGATTCTAGATAAGGGCTCAGGAACGGTTCAAAGTCCCTTAGACTACTGGCCTGAATGAAGTACCTTCCTAATTCGTCGAGCTATGAATTCTGAAATAGGGTAAGGTAAATGCATGATTTTACTGTAACGATAGACATTTCAAGGAACTCGCTTCGACTCTGGGATGTGAGGTAATTCCCTGGGAGAGGTTGTTTCGAGAAATTTAACCAGAAATAACAAGAATCAAGTCAATGGGATGATTCTCAAGGGAACAGACTTATATTATGGAGTTATTAATTCTATACATAAATCGATTATGGACATATAATTATAAACATGCATCCATTATTGCCAATCCAAAATAGAAGGCAATCACTTCTATACAAAAGCCATTTATGAGGGTATAAACAAAAGCATGCATCCATGATTTTCAATTCAAAATATAAGGCATAAAACACTTATCAGAACCATAAGGTGTGATGTGATTGCTGAGAGGGGTGCTCGTTTCCACCCAACCATAGGCTCAGTCACTCCCAATGGATTTATCACTGGCCACCCCCGAGCTTTGGCCACGATTCTTTGAGATTCAATCTCTTACTTCTAGCTCAATGAAAGTTAGGGACGAAGGTTACTCTCCTTCTCCCTATACAGGAATAGATGAGGACAAAGGTTACTCTCATTCTCCTAACTCAGTCTTTATTCTCCATGATCAGAACTCACTTTTCATTTTCAATTCTCCCTCAGACTTGAGATCTCTACTCCCATATCTGCATTCTTCGCAGGTCTCCCCTGTCCAACACATTTCCTTAGTTTCCTTCTTTGGAAAGATTGTGTGTCGCTCGAATCCCCCAGTCCGTGGTCAGGTCTGAAAGCCTTATCAATGAGCAGTCTCCCCATCCCTCATTAACTCTTGAAGAGGTCTTCCCACCTACCAGCCTGACAGGAATTCATTCCTAGTCAGAGGGTTGTTCTAATCTCAGCAAATTAATTCTAGCATGGTACTGGTTCAATGGAGGTTAACGCAACCTTTCCGGGTTCCCTCAACCACCTTTTCATTAGAAATCGTGGTCTCTCTCTTAGCAGATCCCCTCTTTCAGTAGTCATGCAATACGTAACATGTTTTTATGAAAATAATCAGAATTTACATTCATCGACCTTCTACAGAAGGTCCATTAAATCAATTATTCACACTTTTAAGTTTTCTATAGTTCCTCGGCCCATATAGTTATATTTACAGACTGGGGGAAACAAGGTGTTACACCTGCAAAGTTGAACCAGACAATAATAAGCAACATCCAATGAACAAAGAAGCAAGCACCAACTAGCCGACCAGGAATGCCGGTGAAGAATAATATTTTCCAAATTCACTGCACACAAGATTGTATCAAAAAATTCAAAGGAAAATGTATTGTAACACATTTGTTAACCAAAAATTTCAGGATGTGAGACCTGTCAGGTAAAATTCAAAGCTGGCAGGACCGTCCAAAGGCCTTCCACTATGCAAGCAATTAAGAAAGGTGTGGTTTTCACGGTTATCATTTTTCAATACTGGGAGCGATCAAAATCCTCTTGCAGTCCATCTTTGTATATGATTATTATGACTAGTGAAGCAGTATTGTAATGTTGTCTTCGTCTTGTTCTTGATCACCAATGTGCAACCCAAAAACTATCTCCATCATAGCCACATTCATGCAAAGGAAAATGGAATCATATTTTCACCTAACATACAAAGATGTTTTGCAAGAGGATTTTGACTCGGGTATCCCTGACAGTCAAATTTCCCACCTGCAAACTACAAATAACAAGTGAATCTAATCACGACACCCAAAATTGACTGTCAACGGGGAACAAAAGAAGGCCAATGTTCCACACAGAACCCACCTCCATCACAACCATAGTGATGCATAGGAAAATGGAATCGTATTTTCTCCTCACATACAAAGATGTTTTGCAATATGATTTCGACTGAGGCATCCCCAACAGTCAAATTTCCCACATGCAAATTTTAGATAGCAAGCAAAGCTAATCACGACACCCAAACCTACCCGTCAACAAAGAATGATAGAAGGCCAATGTTCGACAAAGAACCTACCTCTATCACAACAACAATGACACATCACAAAAGGAAATTGTATTTTCTCCTACATACAAAGATGTTCTGCAAGAGGATTTTGACTCAACCATCCCCAGTAGTCAAATTTCGCACCTGCAAACTGCAAATACCAAGTGAAAATAAACACGACACCCAAACCCACCCCTCAATGGGGAACAACAAAAGGGCAGTTCCAATTGCGGTTGCAGAACCCCAAGCATGCAAACTACAACAAGACCAATAGAAAAACAAGAACAAAAACAACAGACAAATAAGAAATCAATGAACATGCAAGAAGCAAGCATGAACCAGTGAACCAACAATGTCGTTGAACAACAATATTGCCCACATTGACTGCAGAGAACATTGCATATAAAATTAAAATGGAAGAAAATGTATTGTAACAGGCCTGTTAAGTAAACATTTAAGGTTGTGAAGCGTGTTAGGGAAAAATTTAAGTCAGAAGTGCTATGTAAACACTTAAGAAATAATGCAATGTGGCAATTCTCTTACTTATGAAAAAAACATTTATAACAATAACAAAAAAAAATTAGTACCAATAAACATTTATAACAATAATAATAAAAAATTAGTACCAATAGATCGATCAAAAAACTTTGGATATGCTAACATATCAAACATTGGGAATAGCAAACCTGGCAATAAGACCTCCAATCCCAATCAGATCATGACACATATGGTATTTTTTATTATATAGAAGCGGCTACATTAATCTTCCAATCTACCATGAAATAATGGACAGAGATGTTTATTACTTATGAATCTCAAAATTTGATCTATTATGATCTTAAACCATAACTCATTTACATGGATCGAGCAACTTGAAAAATCTTTAAATTTTTTTAATTAATAACATTATATAATTCTATTGATGGTTTTAAATATCTAATGTGATTTGAAAACTCATCCACAAACACAAGGAATTTTTTTTTTTAAATTCCAATATTTAAACTACTCGTGACCAATTGGCTTTGGTTTTGAATGACTTTTCACATTTAAATTTACCTTTCTTAGAATGACCTCTCAAACCTACCTCAAATTCTCCCATACATCAAAGTCTTTCCTTGAAATGAAGAGCTCAAGCTCAAAATTATCAACGACATCGAAGTCTTTTTTTAAAATCAACATCCAAGTTGTAAAGCAAGTTGCTTCTTTCCCAACGTAAGCAACATATTACCTTGCGTTTCGCCCACGCTTAAGACCATCTCCGTTCGGAGTGCGTCATTGCCTTTGTCACATTAATAATCATCGTACAATTAAAAAAACAGTACCCCCGAGGTTAAGTCAGGAGCAGCAAACAAACCAGTAGTTTAGATAAACTTGTTCATATTCAGTACATTACTATTTTAGTCTCAATGCATTCTTGCTTTCAGATCAGACCAGTTTTAGATGAGGTTTTGGTAGTATAAACCAATATGTTGGAGTTGTGACATGCGTATATTGTTGTTAATAAGCAGGTCCCCTCCGATATATACTGATAGGAATTAGTAGTGTGTCACTATCTACGGTACTGGTTGCGTTTGTGGGAATATATATTCGAAGGAAAAGACACGTGAAGAAGCGGGGAGGTGAGCACATTTTCTACTTTAGATGTTCTAAACTTGCATTTCATTTTTACAACTATAGTGCTGATTTCACCACGGTTTTCATGTAATAGAAGAGATTCAAAGGTTTTCACGTCAGATGATCTGAATCTTCCCTTACCCTGTACTTAAAGGTGCAACGAAGAACTTCCATGCAATGAGTAAACTCGGTCAGGGAGGATTTGGAGCGGTCTTCAAGGTGCGTTGAAATCGATGGTTATTTGGAATTTCAAATAGTTCGCTCATTTGTGTGTAAGCCATTCAGAGTCAAATTAAAATAGTGGCAGACACCCTATATGAAA
>ML779974.1:598984-626340 GCA_009831015.1 Picea engelmannii
TTTTTAAAATGGTGACATTGAGTAATTAGGTAAAAAGGTGTTTGCATTGGCTTTGAGTTAAAAAAGTCACTTTACTTTATTAAAAGGATAAAAGGGTCAGAAAATGGTCAACGAGGAAATAAAGGAGAATGAGGGTGCCTTTTCTGATTATGCATTGCATTTTTCTAAAACAAAATTGAGAGAGCTCTTGTGGCTCTGGCTCTTGGGACGAAAAACCCTAGAGCTAGAGATTGGTTTCGGTGGTGAGACCACCCACCTTAGATCGTTATTGGGAGAAGATCATTTAGATATTTTCACTGTGCTTCATATGTGACATATTTCTCATTAATGTGGCTAATTTTTCTTATTATAGTTGAGTTTATGTTTTGACGGATGAGTTCTAGCTTTGTGGCTAAGTTTTATTGGTGTAATGACTAAGTTTCCCCTATTGCTAGGTTGTATATCTCATTGGGATGAGTTTTATCTATTTGTTGGATGAGTTGGTTGTGAGAGGGGTGAATTAGTTTGAGTTGGGGTTGACATCTTCAGTTGGAGGCCTAGTTTGTTGAAGAAACCAAGATACATCCTTGTTAGGTTCATTTCCTTGTGGCTAGGCACTCTCCTTTGAGGTGGGACAAAGACAATTTCTTGCTGGGGAATATTACTTCAGCCAAGGACCAAGAATACTTATGTTTGGGGGTGATTCTCTTTCCAGAATCGATTTTTTTATTGCTGCATCAAATTTCTGGTGGACATACCCATTTTCTAGAAGAAGGAGCCAATTTCTATTGCAACATAGTATTATCATCTTGTGGGTATTAACTGTTGAGCTGTGGACATATTTGACAGTCAACTTCAGACAAATTCATCTCAAAAATTGAAAAGAAATCCCACAAACTATATATCAGGTTCATAATATTTTGTTATTGCACTGTTTTTTGAGTCTTTCAATGTATATAAGTTGTTATAGAAGTTAATGCAATAATGGTTTTGAGTTTTAGTATTGGTATTTCACTATAAATCCCATGCTGGGATAATTATTTTATATTTTAGTTGTTTTCATAGATATATATGTTGTGTGTCAAGTGTATTTTCAAAAAAGGGCTTCAAACTATTGTTGAAATTCTACACGGGAAATAATTCAATAACATTATACAACAAGGTGATTGAAGAAATGACTACACTACAAACTGAGTACAAATCCAAAAAAAATTAGTGGGGATTTTACAATGGTATTAGAGATGGTTTTCCTGCCAGCCTAAACATTACATGGTGATTTTATGCTTCTAGGGGACAAAACACACATTACTTACCATAGATGAAGGTATAGAGGAGAAGAAAAAATATTTCACTTAGAAGAAGAGGGTCGATCAAAAGTAGAGGAAGAGGAAGACACAGGGGACAAAAATGAGACACTTGAGGACAGTTCCATGCACATGCTAAATTATTTTTACAGGGGGCAACAACAACTCATACAACTCATGACACCGTTAGTTTCCAACACTCAAGCAAATTAAAATAGTGGGGGTAACAATGGTGCAGAGGGTTCAAATGGGAATAATGGGAACCAAAACCATGGGGGTTTCAATGGGAACAATGGGAATCATGCAGAGGTTAACACAAATAATATTCCCACACATGTTGGCACTAAGACCATCCGTAGAATAATTCCTACTCCTCTTATGCCTCAGTGCTTAGGGGATCAACATACATGAAATCATCAAAAGTAAGGACAAGGTGAATATTTTAGCGATTAGTTGAGGGATTATTAAGCTCTTGGTGATGATTTCTAGGAAGCCATGTCATTATAGGACTATTCTATGATCAAATACAAGAATAGACGAAGGGACTTCAACAAGGGTCAACAAAACTTGGACCTCGTGAGAAAGGTTGGGAAGTTAACCATTCTTTCCTTTCATGCTTCGAACAAGTGCACAACTAGGGAATGGGTTCAGAAGTTGGACACATATGTCCAATTCAATCCTATGATGGAGGCAAAAGTGATTAAATTCGCTAATTTTCACCTATATGGAGAGGCCTATGAGTGGTGCTACCATGGATTGGTCACTATGGGACATGCCAATATTACTTCCTATGTGGACTTCACATAGAAGTTGATGGAACAATTTAAGAAAAAGGATCCGGAATTGTACTTTAGAGAGTTGGCACAACTCAGAGAGGTTGGGACACGAGATGCTTACATTACCGATCTCTAGAGGCTTGCATTCACAATGATGGATATATCTGAGAAAAGTCTAGTTGTGTTGTTCAATGAAGATTTATCTGAGGCACAACGTGGTTGGGTAAAATCCTTCAAACTCAAGACTCTATAGGTTGCCATTATCTAGACATGGGACATGGAGGATGTGGTCCCAAAGAGAAAAACTTTCTCCAAGAATTCCATTCCACAAAAAAAAAAGATAAGAAAAATTTTCAGAAAGAGTGGAACAGAAAGAGTGGAACAGAAAGGAAAATTTTGATGAGGCGACTTGTAATGAGTTTAGAAGAAATAATCGTGTCTTCAATTGCAAAGATCCTTGGGAATCGGGACACAGGTGCATGGGGAAGGGAAAGGTACAATACATAGAGGTGTACTCAGATTGTGAAGAGGTAGAGAAGTAAGTTACACAACAACAAGGAAATGCGAAGGGAGGCTCGAGTGATGAGAAACCTCATGAGGAGGATAAGGGTGTGACTATCACCACTCTATCAGGCACCCCTAAATACTACAGTTTCAGAGTCAGAGGGGTACTACATGAAAAACTTGTCACAACTTTGATTGAGAGCGTCGTTCCCTTTTCTCTTGCAATTAATGTCTTGCAAATATTTGAGTTTTTATTCCATGGGCATATTTGTTATGAATATTGATGGATTATGCTATTACATGTGCTAAATTTATATATTATCACCATATGCTTCTGTATCTTGGTTGTTGAGGACAATTTTCAAGTATATTTCTTTGAGTCAAGTGCTCAATGATGGACTTCATCGAACGTCTGGATGAGGTAGGCTCCTTATCTTTCCTTGTTAGCATATTTTTCTATATAGCATACTTGAGATTAGAGTTGATTTATGCAGCCATTTTTGTCTATTTTGGTTTACCCCATGCCACAAAGTGATTTTCCACGTAACATAATTGGCGACCATACTAGGGAAAGAATCTTCTTTTCATGGTTTGGAGTGTTTTTCTCCTTTGATTTCTCTTGTTTGTTTTTAGTTTCTTGTCATCTGATTGCTTCACAACCTATTTTCATTTTGAGTCTGAGTTTCTTGGCCTTATCCTTAACCTAACAGTGTTTCAATACATATACACAGTTTTTTCCCTGAGAGTCGTGTACATAAGCGATTTGACGTTCTGTAAGAAGTGTATATACATGGATTTTTCCTGAACAGTCACATACATCATCCTTTTTTTCTCAATTGATGAGTTTGATGTTTGATGGGTAAGTTTTGATGGTTTTTGAGTCTTCTTAGGTCTTTGTCATGACTGTTAAGTGCCTGAATAGTGATAGGAAAGCTTTCTTTGGTTGAATTTTCGGGCGATTTTTCTTTCTCATCATTCTTTTCATTGGTCGTCCTTGCATCCTGGGGTGGGTGTTTGCTTCTTGATATTCTACTTAGTTTTTCTCTGTTTACATACAATACGGTATTTATATCAAGTTGTTGTTCAGTCCTTTCATTTTCATTCTTTTATATCAGAAATACAAAAAACATACATTTTGCATTGTCGGCATTTGATCTTTTGGGTTCTTATCATTGATATTAGTACATGTATGGAAAGATTGCATATTATTTGAAATTGCAGAATTGAATTGAAAGTTTCATTTTGAAAAGCTTATCATTTATTGAGAATTGAATTTAGGAATTTGCATTATATTCATATTCATTTATTTTACTTGCTGAGTCATAACATCATCAGTCTCACGACCACACCTTTTAAGTAAAAAAAGCCACTAAAAGTAACGTTGATAAATTTAAAATTCATTAGAAACGATTTTATTTTTCAGGGTGCACAAAGTAGCTTAAGATTTAGAGCCTTGGAATAGGATTTTGTGAGTAAACTTCTCCAAGGCTATCAAACTCAACATATGTGTCTAACTAAAGGAATTGTGAAATCCATTGTATAATTGGCAGCGTCAGGAGGCTTTGCTCACACCGGAGTTAAGCATGAGGTCGTGCGAAGTTGGTCGAGGAGATATCCCTCCAATACCTTCTTAGCGTCAAAGATATTTCTGGGGATCTATTCATATATGGGGGTCTTGCCAGTACCTTTACCTCTGTGAGAGGCGGTGCTTTTGATATTTTGGGCTTTGTTACCCTGGTCGTACGATAGACCTGACTTACGACTATTCGCCTGCACAACGACTATACTGTGGTGACTTATATGCTTGACATAGGTATCCACATAGGTTACTTGTAGGGGTTTTTTTGCAGGTACCCTACGTCAGATAAGGGTCGGAAAACACACAACCTTTATGGAGGATTACCTGTCTGGGGGTATCTAACTGACTGGTTGTTAATCCCACAAGGGCCCTTATAACTGATTCGGATGCCTCTAATCTTTTGAAGGGAGTCTCAAGCCCCTCTTGGGCGATACATACCTACTCTAGTGAGGGAGGCCCCTTTTCAACCACTGTATCTTGTTTGTGTGCATTTTATTTTTTTCTTTACTTTGGTGTTCTCTTTGATTATTAGTTGGCCTTAGGATTTTGTATTGCATTGTGAGTTTTCATTTCTATGGTTAGTGGAGCCCCCGTGATTCCCTTAGTTAGCGTTACCAAGCCCATGGTCTTTTCTCATTCCATGGGGATGAATCCTTTTGTATTTCCGAGTGGTACGTTGAATCATGATACTCAACCAGTACCTTAGGCATCGAATCATTTTTATCATGGTATGCCAAACATGTCTTTGCACTTTCCATCCTATGTCTCGTCACCTTATGTAAATCCTAGTTTTGGGTCTAGAGGTATGATGCCTCCTTTTCCTCCCTTTTCATTTGGTGGGATTCATATCCCTCAACCAACTCTTATGGTAGAAGGTTGGAATATTCCTTCCTACGGATCCAATCCTAGCTTCACTTTTCTAGGAGCAAGTGCTAAAATGGGTGGTCATTCTACTTATTACACTATGTCCATCTATCTGTCTTCCGCTATGCCGGTTCCTACGAATTTTTTTCCCATGGAAAACCTTCGTCTATCCTCTGGTGTTTCATCCAGGGGGAGTCAGTTTTATAGTATGGGAAACCCCCTTCATGAAGTTCCTTCATCTGAGGGAAACATATATCCTCACTTGAGTAACCCTTGTCATGTCACTTTCTCTTTGTAAGTGGTTTCCTCGGTGATGATGCCCTTAAAACCCTTTATGAATCAGTTTGGAGGAGGATACTTTCCTGCCATATAGGGCCATGGTATATACGAGAACCCTTCCTAGCCTGTAATTTCTCAAAACTAGTCTTTTCTGGAACCTTTGTCTCAAATTCTGCAACCAACCGCTGCCACTAGTCCAGTCATTGCAAGTCATACTGGCATTATATCACCCACCTCTGCTAGTCAAGTTGGGGATTGGTCAACAACCTTTGTAAGTCATGTTGAATACATGCAACCAGTCGCTACAAGTCAAGATGGGGGAATAACTCTAGTCACTACTACCCACACTGCACAAACATCACCAACGTCTGTTATCCATGTTGGGGGTTCATCATAAACCTATGTTAGTCATGTTGAAGGTTCGTCAAAAACCTCTACTAGTCATCTTGGGAATTCATCACCAACCTTTGCAAATCATGTTGGATATTTTCTACTAGCCTCTGCAAGTCATGTTGGGATCATGCCACCAATCACTGCAATTCATGTTGGGGGCATTCATACAATTGAGAATCCTAGATTTGTAAGATGAAAGCCAAAGTTCCTTTGGAGGCTTTGCAAAGGAGATCAACTTACTCGTTTGTGTCATGTTACTGCTAGGGTACAAGAAGCATGGTCCTTTCATGGGGGCCCTTTGGGTTCTAAGTCATATTTGGTTTCCCAACATTCTAAACATTCTTTGGTTGATACAATGGTCATGTTGATCAAATATTCGTCTTACACCACTCTTCTTTTTGTGGGTGATGTGTTTATTGACCATGTGGTATCGCATTGTATTCAACCAACGGTCATGTCGATGCAATATTAGACTGAAAACACTCCTATTTTTGGGGGTGATGCATCTCTTGACCTTGTTGTCTTGCACCCTTTTCAACCAATGGTTGAAGAAGTGGTCATGCTGGTGAAATCTTTGGTCAATCCCACTCTTATCTCGGAGAGTGAAAAGTCTAAGGAAGTGACATTGTCAATGCAATCTTTGGTCAATCCCACTCTTCTTTTGAAGGGTGATGCATCCTTCCACCATGTCCTTAGAATTTATGATTTTGTACCTTCTGAAAAAGTGATCATTCCACTCTCTTCGAGTATGCTCCCTCCAAGTCCTAGGGTGGTTTCCTTTGATTGTAATGATCTTGTAGAGCTTCAAATTCCTTCTTCTACACCCTTCTAGATAAGGGGAATTCTTCGATATATTGTAGATAAGGTAGCCTCCGCAAGAATTTTATCCTCCTCAACTTGGAAAGCTTTGGATTTTCCCAATCTTGTGTTAACTATCTGTGAGTTGCTGAATTTAGACAGAAGTCTTGCACGTGAGACCTAGCCTCCCCCATCATATGCTTCTTAGAACAACATTCTTGAGTCTTAGAAAACTATTGGAGTATAGATGTTGGCTCCCAGGTTGCATCCTTTGGTGATGTGTCCTTCCATTGGATCAACACTTATTTGATAGTTATACCATACAACTGATGTTCATGGTGATTGAGGACTACGTCTAGTTGGAGCCAAAGGTAGCCCTCGTCATCTAATTCTGGAAGGATGGTTTGGACCCTACAATTTTGTCCCACCACTTTCTTCTGATAGGAAACATCGAACACCAGATGGATTTTGGAAGTAGTCGGAAGGGCCAATTTGCAGGCCACTAAACCAATATGCTTTATGATCCGGTAGGGCCAATAAAACTTGGGTGTCAATTTGTGATGTCCCTGGGATTTGAGAGATATTTTATTGTAAGGTTGGAGCCTAAGAAACAACTGATCACCTTCTTGAAAAACCCTTTCTTAATTAATGTTGGTATGCATGTTGCTTCATGCGATTTTGGGCCATGTGGGGGTTATCCTTCAAAGCCGAAGGGGTGGTTGTGCGACCTTGCAACATTGTATCAATATATTTGACCTTTAATGTGCTTAGAAGATAGGTAGTGACTGTAGGTGGGCGTTGGACATACACTTATTCATATGGGGTCATTTTAGTGGTCATATGATAGGAAGCATTGTACCACCATTCTTCCAAGGGGAGCCATTCTACCCACTGGTTTTGTTTTTCTGAAGAAAAAAATTGCAAGTAGGTTTCCAAACATTTGTTGACCACTTATGTTTGGCCGTCATACTGGGGGTGATATGATGTTCTCATGCTCAGTTGGGTTACTTTCAATTTAAACAACTCTTTCCAAAATGTGCTTGTGAAAGTGGGGTCATGATCAGATACAATAGAGGTGGTCATGTCATGCAACTTGAAAATCCGATCAAGGAAAACTTGTTCTACTAGTGATGGTGTGAAAGGGTGGGGTAAGGGACAAAAATTAACATAATTAGAGAGGCAATCAACCACCACCATAATTACATACTTGTTCCCAGCTTTAGGAAGGCCCACTATAAAATCCATGGAGATTTTTGTTCATGTAGAAGCAGGAATGGGTAGGGGTTATAGGGCTCATGGAGACATCATAGTTTCACCTTTATTATGTTGGCACACTGCATATTATATGACCAAATGAAGGATATACTTCTTCATTCCTGCATATAAAAAATAATAACGAGCACGAGCATATGCCTTTTGGAATCCTAAGTGACCCGTAATAGCTGATGAGTGTAACTCATTTAAGAGTCGTGTATTGAGTGTTGAATAGGGTGAGAGAACCAGGTGATCCTTATATCTGAGAATATGTTCCTGCCAAGTGTAGTCGGTGTGAAGATTAGGGTCCTCCTGAAGGCACTGAATTAACTTGGAGAGAGTTAGGTGTGTGAGCCACTCTTGGCATACTTCTTCAATCCAATCAGGGACAAGTAAGGATAAGGAAAAGAGGGAGTCATATTCCTTATGCTGGTGTGATAATGCATAGACTACTATTTTATAATTTCCCTTTTTATATATAGTTTCATAATCATAACCCAACATTTTTCTCAACCACTTATTTTTTGGGGGGAAGGATAATCGTTGCTCCAAAAAACATTTCAGACTATGGTGATCTGTTTTGATATGAAAATGATGTCCCAAGAGATATGCCCACCATGTGTGCATTGCATGGAGAATGACCATCATTTCTTTTTCATATGTAGATATTCCTAGATTGCAACCACTTAACGGTTGGATAGTAACGGCCAAAGGTATACCATCTTGTGTGAGAACTACACCTATAACAGTTCCAGAAGCATCTAATTCCACCACAAAGGTTTTGTTGAAGTTAGGCATTGCTAGGACAAGAGTAGTGCACATGGCCCTATTTAATTCTATGAAGGCTTTCTCAACAACAAGTGTCCAATGGAATGCATTCTTCTTAAGAAGGTCGTTCAATGGCTTAGAAATTTTTCCATAATGGTGGACAAATTTATGGTAATATCCTATGAGACCAAGAAAACCTGTTAGGTGCTTTAAGGTATTGGGTCATGGTCATCCTTGCATAGATTGTCTATTTTTGAGATCCAATTTTACCCCTTCTCGACTGATAATGTGTCCCAATAATTCCACTTCACTCACTCCAAATGAAAATTTGGTGTTTTTGACAAACAATTGGTTTTCCTACAGAAAATGAAGAACTTTGTCCACATGAAAAAGGTGGCTATCCCAAGTGCGGTTGTAAATGAGGATGTCATCAGAGAAAACTAATACAAACTTATGAAGGTAAAAATTCAATAATTTATTCATGAGACCTTGGAAGGTGGATGGGGCATTGCAAAGACCAAAATGAATGACCAAGAATTCATAATGTCCTTCATGAGTTCTGAAAGCAGTGTTCAGAATCTTTGCCTTGTTCATCCAGATCTGGTGATAGCCTAAGCAGAGGTCTAATTTGGTGAATACACATGCACCTTGCATTTCATTCAACATATCATCAATGAAAGGAGTTGGAACTTATATTTGATGGTTAGTTTATTTGGGGAACGAAAATCAAGGGACATGCGCCCAATACCTTCTTTCTTTAAAACCATCATCTCTGGAGAATAATATGGGATGGTACTAGGGAAAATTATCCTTGCCTCCAATAATTCCTGTACCATATTTTTTATTTAATTTTTCTGAGAAAATAGATATTTGTAGGGATGTACATAGGGGGGTTGACTGTCTGGAAGGAGAAGGATGCTATGATCATGCTCACCCATGGAGGGAGGTAAGGTTGTGGGAATCTCAAATACCTTGGGGCACTTGTCCAAGATGAGTTACAGGCTGGGAGGAACTACCTGATAGGCTTGTTCAGTGACCTGCATGACATTAAATTGAGAAATCACACCATGGTTTCCTTTCTTCAATAGTTTTTCCATCCTATGAGAGATGGTAATTTCAGGAGAGCCCGCTTGGAGACCTCAGAGGGTATAGGAGTGATCATCTTGAGTGAATATCGTATATAATTTTTGATAGTCCATTGTGATTGGATCGAGAGTGTGAAGCTATTACACTCCTAATACAAGATCACAACCACCCATGGAAATAGAGAACATGTGTGATTTTAGAGTATAATAACCCATTTGGAGTTTGACATTATCACAACTCCCCCCACACTTATGAATAGTACCACCATTAGCAATGAGGATTTGAAAATTAGAAACAGGGCAGAAAAAACAATGGATATCATCAGCAAGCCTGTGATGAATAAAATTATGCATTCTACCACTATCAATCAACACCACCATCAACTGATGTTTGATGTATCCCTTGAACTTCAATGTATGTGGGGAAGAAATACCCGAGAGTGCATGAAGTTATATGATGGGTTCCCCTGGTGTTATGGGTGGGAATCCCTCCTACGGACTTAGCATTTAAGGGCTCTAATCATCCATGCAGAAAATGACCATTTCAAAGGCTTCTAATCTTTCCCGTTCTCCCAACAAGAAACCCCACATTCATGCAATACAAAGGTGTAAATGAGATTCGGTAACTCTACCTCAAGTCCTTCATTTGTTGTCGACCCATTTGCTTTCACTCACTCTTTGATTGCAAGCCTCCTCCCAAAGTTGACCTAAATTCACAGATGAACAAAAAAAAAGCTGTGAACATGCATTTCATTTACTAATTGTTGGGTTAGTTGTGACAATATCATAAAATAAACATTCAACTCGAACACATGATATGGCGGGATGGGAAAAGTATTCCTTTTTGTATTAATCTTCACAAGATTAAACTTACAATATGTGGTTGGCACTGCTCCTCGAAACTGGTCCTGGGCTCCTCTTCAACTGTCCTCCAAGTGCTTTTCTCTATATTTCTCTTTGCACAAGGAAGGCTAAAGGTTGGGACAAGGGGAGTGCTCAATTCGGTATAGATTCCTTACTATGATTTTCCTTCTTTCAAATGGGACCCTTACCCCTTCTTTTATAGGCTAGAAGGAGCTAGGTATTTGGTAGACTGATCGGCCATGCATGGCCGAAAGGTTTAGTTAACTTACCAAAAGTTGTGTGTTATGTCAGCAACTTTCTTTTTTTCGTGATTTTGTAGGTACACGCAGGTTGTAGTGAGTCAGCTAGAGTGTACACGTGGGTTGTATTAGAGTAGGGCATGTGGACCTTTAAAAAGGGTGTTTTTAAGAAGAGGTGTTTAGTACTGGCTTGGCAAAGAAAGCATATGAAATGGACTGATGTCCGGTAAGCATGTTTGGTACAAATTAGGGTTATAATAGATGCCCCCTAATGTGTGAGGTCAGAAGAGCATCTGATGTCCGAAATACATTATCAATCTTTATCAACATACCAAACCAGTGATCCTAGGGACAAGAATTCAAGAGGTGTCATTTGCAAAATAAAAATTGTCTCACCGAGGCGGGCATACCCATGCTCGAGATGAAATAAAATCATTGCTACCAATCAAATACACTGTAGATTAATTTCATATAACTATATAAAGTGTATCTGCGAGCAATACACAACGGATCTACATCTCAAAATCAAAAAGATATACATGTATAGTATTCATCTTCATAGAAGTTGATAAGGCCTGATGGCTGGAGATGATGTCTTCAGAGCTCGAGCAACAACTTCAAAATATTCAAAACTTAGGTAGCATTGTAATATGAGTGTACGACGTCACTACCTAGAGGTATTCGACGACTTGTCAGTCATGGAATAGAGAATCTTGATGATCAGACTGAAGGCTTCATTGATTTCAAGAAAAGACTTGATTGGAATTTTGGGATGTCCAGGCATGAGGGCAAGAGACAAACTGCAAAGGGGCCGACTCAGGCTTGGTAAAAAATTCCCTTGGACAAGAGCACGACAAATGATGAGACTCAGGCAACATGGCATTGGCATAAGTTCATGATGCAGGAGGTAACACAAACTCTCCATATGTTTGGAAGAATAACCAAACAGAGGAGGACACAACTCTATGTAGTGAGAACAACTTCCTAAGGTCATATTAAATCCCAGAGCTTGAAGAAAAAATGGAAGGATATGCTTTTTCCAAGGGAGACTCATTGTGCTGCCAATAAAAAGAAAACACTTTTCCCTTCCTCTTTTTCGGGTATATATATATATTTTTTTTTTTTTCAATAATTTTGGAAAAAGAATAAAAGAATGCTACGTTACAAAGGATGATCGAGTGTCGCAAACATACTAGTTCCAAGCATATAGAACACAAGAATTCTCAGGAAAAAGGGACATATAAAAGAAAAGGACACTTGGGAAAAATCCTCCAGGGGCCAAAGGTGTCAAGACGCAGAGGCAAAGTTCCACAGGGCTTGCGTGTAAGGCATGCTTTAGATGGTTCAGTTGAGAGAAATATGGAGCCAGCCTTAGGACAAAGATGTGGGTATGAAAATGTGATTAATAAAACACACAATGGTAATGTCATTAGATGTAATTTTAACGAGCCAAGATAAGGTAAGCTCGACGGTTTTTCATATTTAGAGTCTGAAAAAACGTAAAAGGAGACTCCGATGGGGTACCTTTTTCGAAGGTAGTCTAGTCGGTTCGAAAAAGGGGTAAACTAGCACTGATAAGACATCTATTCAAAACCATTTTAACGAGTGTGATAAAGACAAGATCACTCGGCAATTTTTTCATTTTTAAGGAGTCTGAAAAAATATTAACTATGGACTCTGTCAGGAATGATCTTCTGGACCATTTTAATGAGTGTGAAAGAATAAGGTCACTCGATGATCTTTTCAATTTTAGGGAGTCTGAAAAGAGCTTAACTATGGACTCCGTGGGGGTTCCTTTTTCGTAAATTTAGTCCCTCGTGTGTGAAAAAGGGTTAAAATTATACCTGAGGGTACTCTTCTAGATAACCGAGGTTTCTAGAGTATACCTTTGTTTGTACAGTTGACCATTCGAACCGAAAAAGGGGTAAACTACCGTGAGCCAGATGTGCCTTCAAATTTCAATTTAACAAGCATGAAGGTAAACAAGATCGCTCGACAATATTTTCACTTTTAGAGGGTACCGATAAGCAAGATCTTAGACTTATCACTTCAAGTGATAGTGTTTCTCATCGGGTGAATTACTGGGTCTGCGGCTTTGCATCAGGCTTCCGGTGCACAAATGAATTGTGCAGTTCAGTGCTTAAATACATAAATTTTCGATTGGAGCACCACACTGCTGGATTGTATGAAAAGGCAGCTAATAGATTGTCGGTTGCAGAATCATAGGAAATTCAGGTTTGGAACAATTCTTTTCTCTTTCTTCTTTGAAAGAGTGCCCATTTTCAGTCGTCAAGAGGTGGCACGAGGGCACTAGGCTTCTCTTCCCGCGTTATGTAGATGGGTGGTGCTACTGCTGCGACAGGGGGGGGGGAGGACCACTGAGGCCTTTGATGACAACTTTTTTTCTTGGTTGTCGTGACAGATCCTGGTCATAGCGGATTACCCCTATGCTGGGATTAACTTCTCAAGTGATCCTGAGATACCGATACCTCTCGACGAGGAGCGAGGAGAGATGGGTAAGTTTGCATCATTTGTTTTTTTTGTTAAATATATGTAATTTTTATGTTGATTTTTATATATATCATTTTTTTATACCAGAGCATTTGATAGATATGTGTCTATTATGTGCAGATGTGGGGCCAGTGTGACCAGCAGATTACGCGAGGAAGAGGCGATGTCCTCGACCAAGGGTCGCACCTGCTACCGCAGGGGGACTAGCAGCAGCAGGAGAGCTTCTAGCTGGTGAGGCTAAGAGGGTTCTAAGATGAGTAGAGATAAATTTCACCTCGCTCACTTGCACAGTCCCCATAGAAGAGATTGAGGATCTGCCACCATCTATACAGCCTCACGTAGTGGGGGTGCCACGGACATGGGTCCATCTTTTTCGGCATTTAGAAAACGTCGTTGATTATTACAACAGGGCCCACAGGCCCCGTCCTTAGTTAGGCTGGAATTTTCACGTGCCGATGGAACTACTTGTATATTTTTTGAGGGCATAATCCCCATGAATCCTTACTAGTCATATTATTGAGGCGCTTGCGCCCACCAATGTACTCTGATGATTTTGATATTATATATGGATTTTTATGTATTTTTATGTCTTATGGATTATATTTTCCTTTAAAAATGTATTTACATGTGCATGTGTATGTCTTTCTTATATGTGTGTGAGATGCCAATCTAAAATTTGATTAGCTAGAGTATATGTGACTTGATTTAATATCCTAGGAACTTGAAAATATGTAATATAATCAAAGCTTCGTTCTAAGAGATGTACCCTAAGGAATCATCAGTGTAAATTAGGATCATGAACATGACAGACTCTATTTAACTGAGACACAACCAACTGAGCATCTAAATAGACCCAGAGGTGAGAGATAACAAATGACAAAGCATCACGAAGCAACTCAATAATTGCACTATATTCAGCGACATTGTTTGTGGTGTCGCCTAAACATATACCTCTTGAAGATAATAACTGGCCCTGAGGTGTAAAAATTACCCAAGATGTGGAGGCAAGCCTCCGAGTGTTCCAGCTAGCACTGTCTGCCACAATAAAAAAAGATAACATAAAAAACGACACATCCATAAAACCAAAAGAAACCAAAAAGCAATAGTAGAAAGACTATACATATGTTACAAAAAGTTACCCAAGGTGACCTACCTATGAGTAATACTTCTTGAGGTTTAGCCCATTTCTAGGCTCTACCAAAGCATGTCCCTCAAAATCTACTAGATGATAAATGCCCTCTTTTAGAACCTCTTTTATGATGAAATGTCCAAACCACATGGGTTTGAACTTGCCTGCCCCCAGGGGGTCCTAATCTTGGTCATAGAACAGGACAAGATTGCCTTCCAAGAAAATCCGAGGGTGAACAGACCGATCATATTGGCACTTGAATTTATGTTTGTGAGCTTCGTTAGCTAAGGCCGCATCACGACACTATTCATTGAGCTGCTCGAGATATAATAAACATTCTTCAAGTGGTAAAGTGTCTGGAAATAACTGTACTCCCAACTTTAAAGATGGGATCTAGCATTCTATGGGCAATACAACTTCCACCCCGTAAACGAGTTGAAAAGGTGAGAAACCAGTTGTAGTCTTAAGAGATTTTTGATAGGCCCATAATGCCGAGTACAACATTAAATGCCAATTTGACTTGGCCGAATTGATCGTTCGCTAGAGGATGGTCTTAAGAGATTTATTGATAGCTTCCACCTGACCATTCACTTGAGGCTAGTAGGGTGATGAATGTTCTTGCCTCAACCCAAGATTTGATGTTAACTCAGTCATCATTTGGTTCTGAAATTGACTGTTGTGGTCAGTGACAATGTCTCTCGGGACTCCAAACCTTGCTATAATCTGGTTAAACAAAAAGAGAATTGCAGTCTCTCCATCATATTTTAATGTTGGCATAACTTCAACCCACTTTGTGAAGTAGTCGAAGGATACAATGATATAATGGTGCCCCCATGTTGAAGGAGGGTTGCATGTAGTGTAATCAATCCCCCACTTGGTGAAGGGACCAACTGTAATGACAGGAAACATGGGAGCAGGATGTGCCCTCATATTCCAGGAGAAGATCTGACACAGGTGGCACTTCTTGATGGATGTGATACAATCTTTGATTAGTGTCAGCCATAAGTAACCAGCTCATAAAATATTTTGGGCTATTTCCAACCCAGACAAATGACCGCCACATGCTCTAGTATGGAAATCGTTAACCACAATTTCTACTTCGTCATGAGTGAGGCACCAGCGAAGGATGCAATCTACACCTCGACAATAGAGAGTGTCTTCGAGAATGAGATAGTTCTTGGCCTAATGACGTATACGACGACATTCATCATGAGAAGCAGAGGCAGGGCACTTCAAAGATTGGATATCGACAAGTATATCTCCATACGAGGGGTCCAAAGATGCTATCAAAAACATATCTCCTTGAATAGGTGATTCTTCGGGCATAACATCACCTGACTCGACCAGAAGTTTCGAGAAAAGTTTCGCAAAGACCAGTGACTTTTTGGATTTTTTCGAAATGAATTCTAAGTCAAATTCCTGTAGGACGACTATCCATCTACTGATATTTCCACTGATTACCCGTCGTGTCAACATGTATTGAAACAGATTCACAATGGCAATGATAGTGGTCTTGTGAAACAAAACATAATGACATAAACGTTGGACAGAATGGGCTGCTGCCAATGCAATTTTTTCGATATGATAATAATTGAGTTCCAGTCCAACCAAGCCTCGGCTTAGTTAATAGATCACATATTCTAAGACCAAATCATCCTCCCAAACTAAGACCATGCCAATGGTTGACTCTGATGCAGCCAAGTATAATAAGAAATCTTGGTTATAGTTGGGTGGCTGAAGCAGAGGGGAAGTTGTGAGGGCATGTTTCAATGCTTTGAAGGAGCATTGAGTGACATCATCCCAATGTAAAGGAACATCTGTCTTCAGTAAGCACATAAATCCCTTTGTGATATCGACATAGTTTGCGATGAAATGTCACAAAAATTTCTCTTTTCCTATAGACTCTGGAGCTGAAGGATTGTACGTGGGGGAGGCAACTGTACTATTGCCTCAACCTTTAGAGGATTGAACATGATCCTTGTTGTTGAAACTATGAAACCTAACAAATGGACCGACGTCACACAAAAACTGCATTTGTTGGGATTCAAGTGAATCTGAAAGCAGCAACATTGCTCAAAGATAAGTCGGATGTGTGTGGGATGATCAGTTCTCTTACAAGAGTGTGATGCTAAATCATCTAAGTAGGCCTCAACGATATGTTTGAGATCATGGAAAGCAAAAGACATGGCCCGCTGAAAGGTAGCTCCAACATTTTTCAGACCAAATGACATCTTACGATACATGAACGTGCCCCATGGACAAATGAATGTTGTTTTGTGTTGGTCTTCGGGTTTGATTTGTATCTGATTATATCCCAAGAAACCATCCATGAAAGAAAAGGCCTCACAACCTGCGCAATCATCGACTATCTGGCCAATAAATGGTGTGGGAAAATTATCTTTTGGACAGGGCTTGTTTAAATCACGAAAGTCTGTACAAACGTGAATCGTACCTTGTTTTTTATTAACCGGCATGGGGTTTGACACCCATTGGGTCAAATGGACGGGGTAGATAAAACCTGCCTTGAGAAGTTTCTCCACTTCGACCTTAATAGTTGCTTCTTTCTTAGGATTAACTGGACGACGCTTCTGCTGAACTGACTTAGCATCAGGATAAGTCGTTATATCATGTTCAATAATTTTTGGATCAATGTCTGGAATTTTCTCATAAGACAAAGAAAAAGCGTCGTGAAATTCCTTAAATAAATCTGTGTAGTTTTGAATCTCTTCGAGGGAGCAGTCAGCTCCGATGAAAACATTATCCATGATGCCAAGGGTTCTAGAGATGTTTATAGGTATATTTTTAGCAATGGTTTCCATATTATCCTTGGCATAAACAACATGTGTAGCCAAAGGATTAATAGGACAAGTCTTATCTCCAGTCATAGTGAAGGTTAATTCCCCAGCCTCAATTATGCTTAACCCTAAGAGGAAATAATATCTGTGATGGAGATCATCCCAGGGTTTTTTCAGACTAGTCATTGCTTCCATGATTGCTTCGTCTGAGGGAAAGACTAAGTCTAAAGAATCTGTATCACTGAGGGAACCTTGATCCCAAATAGGCTCTAGAATCAAATCTAACTCTTGTGTGGGAGTTGGATCGGGGTCGGCGGAAACTTGTTGGACTAAAGAGTATGCTACTTTTGTCACAAACAAGGGCATGGATATACCATGGTTCCCTGTCCCTCCCATCGTGGCCGATGGGGGAGGAAGAATCGACAGATCATTGAAGTATGTCGTGCGAAACGACGAAACTTGGAGCACCTCAACCTTATGGTGGTCAGATATGAACTTAACATCACCTTGAGGAGGTGGGTAATCGAAAGTGCCTATCAAAGGTGGGCACAAACCAACCCCTATGTTGACGACGTTGGGTTGAGGGTTATCAATCATTGGGACCGCAGATGCCCCCAATGAAGGGTCAGGATGAGAGAAAGACAACTGATCAATAGTCACAATCCGGCCATCGTGTGGAAACAACAAGACCTGGAACACTGTAGTGACTACTGCTTGCATAGCATAGGTCCAAATCCTTCCTAACAAGATATTGTAGTCAAGAGATGCCTCAACCACTTAAACCTCGACACACACGGTTTTCCCTCCTAACTACACAGGGAAAGAGGGGATAATGCCATGTGGTCAGAACGAATGACCATTGAAAGAGGTAAGAAGAGTAGGTGATGGAGACAAACCGAGCTGGCCAATGGACTTCCAACACACCAAAGACATTACACATGTTGAGGCGCCCTCATCAACCACTGTGCGAAAAATGTTCTGATTAAAAGTTTTTGTGGTGTAAGCCACTACTATCTGGAATTCTACGTGGTAAGGGAGATGAGGTTTTATGTTCGTCATATCAAGCATGATCGTACCCAAATTACAAGTATTGGTGGATCCTAAAGTGGCTAATAGAGCCTTCCTCTGGGAAGGGCATCTTTGGAGGACTTCCAAAGAAGACATTGCACAAGGGGTTTGAAACAAATCCTCCACCACAGAGTAGTTATGGGCATTCCTTGCATTTGGGTTGTGAGAAGATTTCTTAAACGCACCTTTTGGGATGCATGTCATGGTTTCGCCCAACATCTTCTCGATCTAGAGAGGAAGAGATGGGGTTTCATCTTCTTTACCCTTCTCATAGGTGCTTGGATTGATGTAATCATGTGCTCTAGTCGATATATAGGCATCACCTTTAATCATATACACATTTGTGGATGCAGGATTGTTTGACGATGGAGGGGGTCCTTGGCTGCCCCCTTGCGTGCTTGTAGACGCTTGAGTTAGATTTTGTCCATGTTGAAAAGGGTTTGCTAACACAACCAGCTATTGTTGTCATAATAACTTTTGGGCCTCTGCAAGCCGAGGGAATTGGTGAGTTAGGTGGTCTTCTGCACACAGATTACATGGATACCTCGACTTCCTTTTTTCGGTGTTGCCCCCGCCAACATTATTAGTGGGTTTCTTATCCCCCCTTACCCTTGTTACGTTGTTTCTTCTTTCCATCAGGCTACTGGGTGGCCTTTAGATTTGTCGATTACATGTTGTGTACATCTGACGTTTGGGTAGGGGGAGCAGCTAGAACAATTGTCGAGATGGTCATTGTGTGTTGTATGGACAATTGTTGCAATTGTTTCGTTAGTTGTTCAGTGGGATTTGTTTGTGTTGAACCAACAATACCATCGACATGTGGTCCAAGTCTCTATCTGTTTTTATCAAGTATTGATCATGGAACATCTGGAAAGATCTCATATAGTAGACCAGACTGAGAATAGATTAGCTCAAACTGTTGAGCTCTCATGATTGCATCTTCTTCGAAAAACACTCCCGACCTTGCGACGTCTTTGGATAATTGTGGGATCAAAGACTTAAGGAACCACTCAAGTAGGAATGTTGGTGGGACTGGTACCTTAATCAAACTCTTCCGGCGTCTCCATTCTCAGATGTGATCAGTGATATGGTCCTCCTTTGTCTGTTCGAAATTGTCCAACAATTTTGTGCTAGCGTCGTATCTCACAAGTAATTGGAAACGGTTTTGGAAATCCATAGCCAATTCACCGAAGGAAGAGTATCTTGAGCGGTCGATCTCAATGTACCATTTTGCAGCACTCCCAATGAGAGTATGTTGAAACAATCACAACTATACAGAGTCATCTTTCAATGAATTAGATGAGCACCAAAGGTGAAAGGTAGTCACATGATCTCCTGGATCTTGATTAGGCATGGCTTTGAACTTTGGTATGCCTGAAGGAAACTTCGTCGGCATAGGGGGCCACCATGGATCGTGACAAATAGGTTCATTCAACAACCTTGTTAATTCTGGCAAGTGCAAGTTTTCTAGGAAAGGTAGTTTGGGTTGTTTGTGATAACCATGGAAAAAGGGGCCTGGAGTTTGAATGGCACCAGGTTGCTAGGAAAATTTGGGGTGCTGGCCATGGTTCTGGTAAAAACCATGGCCATGACCAGCATATGGATTTTGCATTTGAGGAGACATCATCAACTGATTCTCGAAATAGGACGTAGATGGTTGGGCACGCATTACATTCRGAGGAATTTGGGAAGGGTTTCTCCATGTCGATCCCATGGGCATAGGTATTGCACCTTGCCCGAGGTTCCATTGGTTGTGAAAAGAATTTCCCTAGATCGACATTCCTTATGAGGGAACTGATCCTTKCCAAGAATTCCAAGGTCCTGATGYGGAAGAAGTTCCTGGGTTCTCCCCCTATGCATGAATAGTACCCTGCATAGGATTAGGTTGGCCATAACTGGTGTTTCCCCCAGTCGATAAAGTAGCCGACGATAAAGTGTTGTTACCAAACGCATCGAATAAAGAAAAAGGTGTCGATCCTACCGACATATTATGATAAGGTGGTCCTTGACTCCCTACTCCAAATGAACTATGGTGTCTGTTTGGCCCAGCAGATTACTAGTGGGTGCTGCCGAGTGAAGGGGAAGAAGGAGGTATATGACCTCCCCTGTAAGTGAAAGCACTAAAAGGATCTGAAGTGTCTCCCATGGGTCCTTGCAGAGGAGCGTTAGAGCTCCCTTCCCCCAGACCTAAAGTCTGTAAAGTGGATTAGGATAGTACAGGGCTTGTACCTAAGCTAGCCATCCCGTATGAGAACCGAGGGACTATCACACTCTGTGTGAAAGGAGCAGTGGCCACCACCAAAGATAGGATTAGACAACTTCTCGAGGTAGAGGCAGTCGAGACCATGGTGGCTCAAACCAGGGATTGTGGGTTAGGAGGTGGAACACCCCTTGTGGTGATAGTCGTAGTGGGAATAGAAGAATTCCCAGAAGAAGTGGCAACATTTGTTTCCATTGTGGCGTGTGACATTGTCTAGTGCTCATAAGGATAAATTTGTACGATGATGGCTGCCAAAATATCAGTGGTTGGAGTTTTGGGTGGACCGATAGCTTCTTCTTCAAGGTCTAAAATAGTTGGTTCCTCCGGATATTGGTTAGGCATAGTTTCTTGTGACCTGTTCGCTTCAAAAGAGTCTTGTTGGTCTAGGTTTCGCCTTAGCAGTGGCGGGGGTGGCTCCAATGTAATCGGTGGCAGGCCAAGAAGCCTTCGTGACTAGCGGAGCTCATGATCCTCCACTTTGTGAGAAGATCAAAGACACACTAGGGATTATTGATTGTTCAAAAACAACACACACTAGAGAAAAGTCCCTACAACATAAAACAAACAAACACTATACTAGTTGGAAGAACAACTACAACAGCCAACACTAGAGCAACTTACTGGTGCAAGTGCAACTCGAACACGGAAGCACCCTCTAGGTATACTCTGGAAAGAGTGGACCAATTTATGTCCTAGGTACTGTGGTATACCCCCGCAGTCACCTGTGTATGTCTCTAAAAAATATAGGCAATTAGGTTGTCAGCGCGTGAACAGTCACCAGGTGAGTATAGTCGATAGTCGGGTAGACCACAATGAGCAGGGTATCGAGCCTGAAACCTGTCAAGGGTATCGAAAGAAAGTGGTCTGGAAGACAATTGAGGACCTCGAATGGATTTGAGACCCACGAAGCTTCGTGGAAAATGCAATCGACGAAATCCCAAGACAAGCCCTCTATATGTGTTCTCCACTATGATTGGTCTCTCTTTGGAGGGGTTATCTCCACTACCTTTCTGCACGCAACCTCGTGTTTATCCCCTATGTTAGAGGGGGGTCCTGGATAACTTTCACGATACTGGACTTTTAACACTCCCTAGCACAAACTCTTATGTATGTTTTGCAGCCTTGAAGAGTTTTCTCTCCAACCTAAATCAAGGCTCTAGCCTAGACTAATTGATGGACCCTACAAACATAAAGTCTAGTTGATTTTAATTAATCGTTAATTTTTTATGTCTTGTATTAAGTCAAATGTTATGAAAATGAAACTAATGATGTTTGAGAGACGAGCGAAAAATAAACACAAAATAACTCCTTCTTGGCACAATTCTTAATCAAATTTTTCAAACTAATTTTTTTTTCTAAGATCTTTGAAAAGAAAACTCAAAACAGGATTTCGCTCGAATATGAGCTACTTATTTTCCAAAGTAAACAACCAAGAACTTATCAAAGAAAAACTTTTCCTGGTTATTAATGCAAACCAAAAACTACTTAACCAAATCAAGAAAATAATTTTTTTTTTATTTAATGCTCACAAAGAAAAAAAGGAAAAATGATGACAAGTAAAGACCAAGAAAACTTCTGGCCTAAGCGCAGATCACAAAGAGTCGATGACAATAATGCACAAACTGATGAAAACAGACTCTCACACTTGTCTAAAAACCCTATAAAAGAAAACTAATTTTAGGAAAACTTTTTAAGGAAAAAGAAAGTTACTGTTGTGATCATACCTAAGTTGTTGACTGCAATGAGAGAGACCAAGAACCCTGAGAGGTATAACTTTTGACAAGGAAAAGGATGACTGCGTCTCCTTGAACAAAAAAATTATCAACAGGCGCGTCGCTGACATTTCAACAGCCAGCGTGTGCACACAAGCTGTAAAAGGTCAGAGCACGTGTACATGCATGCATACCTTATGCAGGCCGTGTGTACCTCTATAAATTATTCAAAAAAATGAAAAGATAAGAAATCCAACACTGGCAGAGACCACAGGTATTGTGAACCAGAATCTCTTGAAGACTCAGAAACTTACTTTGTCAGAAAAGAAAAACAATCCAAGGAAAATTTCATAGAACAAAACCAATCTGAAGTGGTACCTAAGCTACAAATTACAAAAATAGAGACCAGAATGAGTTTTAGAAAACCCCTGAGAAGGATCACTTCTAACAGGGAAGAGGATGATTGCCTTTCAAATAAAAAAATTCTAAACTTAACCACTCTACTATCACTTCATCAGCTAGCGTGTCCACACAGGCTGTGTGAATGTTGGGTGTGTGTACACGCAGGCAGACCTTATACAGGCAACGTGTAATTCTGTGACTTCTTGAAATGAGAATGCAGCCAAGCAAAGAAAGTAGGGAATACTGGTATGGAAGACCAAAATCCCTACTAGCTCAAACTTTTTCAGGAACTCTAAAAACAAGTAATGAAACAAATTTTTAAAAATACCCAAAAAAGGACTCTCAGAAAACCCTAGAGATCCCCAGTATGGTCGTCAATTCTGTTGTGGGTGGGAATCCCTCCTACAGACTTGGCATTTAAGAGCTCTAATCATGCATGCAAAAAATGACCATTTCAAAGGCTTCTACTCTTTCCTGTTCTCCCAACACAAAACCCCACATTCATGCAATAAAAATGTGTAAATGAGATTCGGTAACTCTACCTCAAGTCCTTCGTTTAATGTCGATCCCTTTGCTTTCACTCGCTCTTTTATTGCAAGCCTCCTCCCAAAGCTGACCTACATTCACACATGAATAAAAAAAAAACTACGAACATCCATTTCATATACTAATTATTGGGTTAGTTGTGACAATATCATAAAATAAACATTTAACTCGAACACATGATATGGCGGGACGGTAAAAGTATTCCTTTTGGTATTAATATTCACAAGAGTAAACTTATAATATGTGGCTAGGTATTTGGTTGAATGACCGGCCATGCATGGCCGAAAGGTTTAGTTAACTTACCCAAAGTTGTGTGTTCTGTCATCAACTTTCCTTTTTTCGTGCTTTTGTAGGTACACGCGGACTGCAGTGAGTCATCTAGAGTGTACACGCGGGATGTAGTGGAGCAGGGCGCTTGGGCCTTTAAAAAGGGTGTTTTAAGAAGAGGTGTTCAGTACTGGTTTGGAAAAGAAGGCATATGAAATGGCTTGATGTTAGGTAAGCATGTCTGGTGCAAATTAGGGTTATAACACCTAGTTCCACAGGGATTACAACTGGAGCTTAGAAATGATCACTTGGTGGAGCCTCATTTGAGTCAGGATCCTCATATGATGAGATGTATTCAAAAGGAGATGAGGTCGATGAATCAATCTGGAAGAACTTGTGTTCTCTACATTTATTCCCTAATGAATACTTTTCATCACAATAGTAGCAAATTCCTTGCATGTGACATTCTTCCATTTCATCTGGAGATACTTTTTGGATCTTCAATGTTTTTGTAGGAGCTAGGTCAGCCCTAAGGAGAGGATGGTTGAGAACTAGAGCCTTCATGGGTGGCGCCTGAAGGATGGTATCAACTTCCTTTACTACTTGACATTCCTGCAACCAGGTAGTAGGATGATGCATGTTCAAATGAGCCCCGATGAATTCCTTTAATCAAATGATAAAACATTCAAGGTGAAATAAATAAGATAATCCCTTATTCCGGATATCCAACTATTAAAATGTTGTGATGAAATCTGTAACTCATCCATTTTTGTGCAGTGTGGTGAGTCTACCCAAAAAATGGTATTCCCTATCAAAACAGGCACAAACTGCTTTAGTGAAAAGGTTTCAAGTGGGATTTCCTAGATAAGATTTCTTATGCCACTGCCACCACTTCCATCACTCTTGATCCAGGTACAAATCCCCTACATGGAGTTTGGTCTTGTCATCCCAAATATTATGGAGGGGGAAGTATTGTTTCATTTTAGAGACCCATCCTACTGGGTTGGATCCATCAAATTTATGTATGTTGACTTTGGGAACCTTATTCCAAGAGTGTGGATAACCCCAAGCGGAGTGGGAGGAATGATTATGCACATAATTGGAATGTTGAGGATCGTATGCATTGGGATCTACCTTCTTACCTTTTGTGAATGGATGCATGGCTTCACATATTACTACATGGACTGCCACAGGGAAGGAGTTGTTGATTTTTGTTTGTATGGTAGAGGGGATGAAGTTCATTCACATTTGTAAGTTGGAAAACCTAGTATCCAAGTATTCTTGGGTCTGAGCTCAGGTGGTTGGCATGGTAGCGGCTTAGGTAGTAGATGAGGTGTCAGGACAAAAATCGGGACAACAAAAAATGAGATCTACCAAGGTGATGAGGACAAAGAGAGGATTCCAATGGGATAGGTTTCAAATAAGGGTGTCTCGAAAAGGGGTGGGACCACAAAGAGAAAAAAAGTCTTAAAAGTGAATGGTACCACTACGATCAGAATGAAGAGAGGAATGCAATGGACTAGGTTACAAATAGAGGTGCTGACAGGCCCCACAATTTTTATTTTATTTTATTTTATATTAATTTTTTTTACTCCTATAGAGTTATACTCCAATTTGAATAATACTACAGTGACGAAATGGCCAAATGTTTAACAATAAGAAATGTGTATGAATTTTGCAACCAGAATGCAGGAGAAACAATTCCACGAAAATAGATCTTGTTTGTTTTGCTGATGTTGTTGTCCCAAGGGTAAGGTTATTCAAGGTTTCTACAAATAAGGGTTTTCCCTATGTTATAGCGCTCTGATATATGTGCAGGGCTCAACTGTAGTACTCAACCCAATATCTTAGGGCACCAACTAAGGAGGCCAGACCATGCCCTTAGGCATACTACCTGACTACCTAGGTACTAGAGAGTATCTTCCCGAGTGTTGTTCTCGGTGGCACTATAGAAGTTAGGCGGTCAATAGGTTTATCTATGGAGGGATTCAGGAGATATAGGTTGACCCATATACATGTGTTTTCTGATGCGCTACCACTCGAAGGGGTAACAATAGGGGTTACAAGGGTGGCCAACAATGTGTGCTCAAGTACTACTTGTATTCCCTGCATGTATGAGTTCCCTATTGTGGGTTTATGCATGGAACGACAGATCTTTGTAGCTTAAATATGTTGGAATACATATGTACTATGAAAACATTTTACCCCACAAGTTCTTCCCAGAAAAGAGCTCTGATACCACTTGCAACATTCCAGATATAATATAATATTCAAAACATAAATATTTAGAAAGCAATGGCAGAACAACAATGATATATCTAGAACAATACTATAATAATACAAGAATAACACAAGAAAGATAATCTTTATTAATGATAGAAATGTTCACTTGCCTCTTCAAGGGGGAAACCTGATCCATAAAGATCTTTTAATGACTATGGTTGAGTTTTAAATTGCATGTGTTAATTAACCATTTGAGAAGCTTAATGAAAGAATGAGGAAATAAGAGGAATTATGACAGCCATATACATATATGCAGATCTGAAATGAAGTAATAAACATCAAACCATAACAAGAGAATTGATAACGAAGTTCGACACAACGTTGCCTACGTCTCCGGGTCTTTGTCTCTGTGGGGGAGGCTTCTTTATTTCTGTTCAAACCTCACAAAATACATCACAGCAGTGCCATTTGGCTACAATACTAATTTTTTCATGTTCTTCCATATCTCTAGAACCCAGCAAAAGAAACAACATGCAAAACGGATGGCTGGAGCTCCCAAAAATGGCCCGCAAGCGTCTGCTCCTCAATAGCTTCCCTGCATAAAAATGGATTTGGCTTGGCTTCCCTTCAGCATAACTCTACTCTGACTGTCCTTTTATGGCCTCAAATAGGCCTAGTTTTTATAGATCTGAAGTTGTTTATCCATCCCCAACTTCCTCCCAAAATCTGGCCTCCAAAAATGCCTAATATCTCCCCAAAAATGGATAAAATCCATTATTACAGGCATAAAATCAAATAAAAATCAACTATATAGTTTTAAAAACCATTTTTTTTTTAATTTGGGGTGCAGCCCCTTTTTCTCCGCACCCTAGGTCACATGGGTGCCTCCATGTGGCCAGGCACTATTCCTCTGGGAGAGCTAGCCCCCCTGTCCAGCTGGCTCCTCGTCTTCGGTGCATGGATAGAACCACGGGCTAACACCCTAACCACTTCCCCACGTTTATTGGGATCGACCTGGTTGTATGGGGCCACCTAAGAACCAAGGGCCAGGCCCTATCCACATACATACCGTGGTTGTGGTCATATGTGGTAATGGTATTTTAAACCGTGGGTTGGGGCTAAGCCCCAACCCTTTCCGCCTCCAACCGAACTTTGGATTAAACTTAAATAATTTATTTTCCATATGACTATTAAGTAACACCAGTGGAGTGGGCGGTTAGCCTGGTCCTGCCAGTCCATAGATTGGAAGAGGTTGGGGGTTCGACTCCGATGGAGACCCCATATTTTGCATAACCCAACGAGCCAACCAATGGGTGCCACATGGCAGCCCATGACTAGGCTACGTGGAACCTCTCCATTCGTTGAGAGCTATGCCATGTGTCAAAAAATGATTCACCCACATGTATGTCGAGGTGTTTTCTCAGTCATACCCAGTCAGCAACTGTACCGCCATGCCAGCATGCCACTGTACCTGCCATCGTGAGCCTGTGCCACGTGTCACCCTTATAGTGGTGACATGTGTCACCCTTTGACTGGTCCAATCCCTGCTGTATGCCACATCACCTACCACGTGTCATCACCAGGAGCTGCCACATCACTATATGGCCTGTACAGTCAACCTGCCACGTGGCACTGTACGGACTGTACAGTCACCCATTTGTTTTGCCTGTTTGGGTTTTCGAACAGAATGCGATATCTTTCGCATATGGAGCCCGTTTGACGAATAAATATATGGTCGAAATCAAGAAGACGAGACA
>ML779974.1:698332-748606 GCA_009831015.1 Picea engelmannii
CCCCCCCCCCCCCCCCCCACACTTAATATGAAGGGGTGCATGTGGGTCCAAGAAGAGAAATAATACATGGAAGTGGATGACTGCCCATGGTTGAATATGCTCTTAGAATCTAGTGGTTTTGGGATGACCACAAACCAAAAGGCTAGCAGAAGTCGATGTCTTCTACTAAATGGTGGTGGTGGTTTAAGGAAGACCAAAAACCATTCTCTAGATTAAGTTGATATCTTCTACTAAACATAGGTTTAATATGACCATAAATTTTTTTCTAGCACAAGCTGATGTCTTCTACTAAATGGAGATTTAAGGAAAACCACAAACCAAATCATTCTAATGGTTCTAATGTCGGATTTCTTATTCTTTCTCGATTGATAAGACTTTGAAAATTGAATCTTGACTGTTAATCACTAATATTATCCCCCTTGTTAGGTACAAGGTGAGAAGATGTAAATACTTCCACCGCAAGATGTGTCAATACTTGAGAATGAATTCTTTCGTATGACTGATATATCTTCTTGGCGGTTGATGACCATTGCCAAGAAGTGATCCACCCATAGTGATTCTTTACTCTTGCATATTTCTTGTGCTTGAAAATTTTGTCTTACGGATTATTATGCTTTCCATAATGCTCACAAGGATGAAGATCAAAAAATTGATCCTCCATGTGGCCAAATCGATTAGATTGTTGGTATTTAGGAATATTCTCTTGAATTGGAGTAGATGATATGAAATTTCTTGAAGGAATCCAACACTTTGGAACTAGATTGGTTTGGTATAATATGAAATATGAAAGGTAACTTCATTTTCATATATGATACATGTTCTTTGCTTATTGTATCTGATTTCTTCCCAAGATTTGATGATTTGAATGGAAAGAGAAAGATGAACTTGTTCATTTACAACTTCATATTCATTTGGACATCTATATGAATTTGGCTCACAGAGTTTCTCTTGCACTAGTTGTTGACCTGAATCGTCATCATCATCTAAAAGAGGTATGTTCTGAACAAGGACTAATTTAGAATGTTGAATATTCTTTTGTTCATTTTTTTCATGAATAAGTTGATTCTAAGTTTGAAGTAGTTCTAATTTGGCTTGCAAAACTTGCAAACAAGTTATAACAAATTGAAGAGTTTCTTTGTCATTTGGGACCATATTTTCGACAGTAGAGAGTATTAGAGTGTTCAATAAGTCTAATAATTCTTCAATTGGATCCATTGAAATACTGACTTAGACCTCAAAGGTTTTCTTGCGACTTTACAGTTTAACAATCATACTCTACAATGCAAACTCAACAAATGAGGGCTGCCAACTTCTATAAAAAAATGCACCCATTTACAATGTAATTCAACTTGATTTCAAAAAAACACAAGTAAACTTACAAAAATAATATTTGCAAATCACCTTGATTTTGATTCTGGAGTGGAGTGGGTTCAAATGCCACAGTTGTCACCGTCATCCTCTAGCTCATGCTCAATTGTATGAGGATTCAAATTACCAACATACACATGAGAAATGACTTCACAAAGTTTAAATAACTGAATATACAGTGCTCTTCAAATGCCATGTCTTTGAAGATGCTCACAAAACCCCCCTCCTCCCTAGATTCAAACAAGGAATTCAAAAGGAGTTGTTTTCCTCATGTCAAGCATTATTCTCTAAAGGTCATTTTAGCTTCCAAAAAGGGAAATAATATGCAGGAGAAGGACAATTTGACTTGGATGAAAGAAAACAAATAGAATATAGAAGATGTCCAATCAAACCATCCTTCCAAATGACCAACATTTCAAATTTGTTCTATATGGCACCTAATGGATGGTTGAAAACATCTAACAATGACCTTTTACATCCCTGAGAAGTAACAAAAGAAACTTAACAAATCCCAAATCTCCTTCATGGATTTGAAATAAACTCAGACAAGAAACCCATGGCAATTAAGTTGGAAATTGGAATGTTGTTTCTAAGCGAGCTATGGAACTTGTCAAACCAATAATCGTGATTGGTTTTGGGACTGATAGCACAATTTATTTATTTTCTTCTTCTCCTTTAGTGTGTGAGTAAAATCATCTTCGTATTTCAACTAGATTCTAGTAGGAAATATGTGTATTTATTAAACTTAGGTTTTATATCTGCTACCCATCATCATTATGCTATCAATTTTTATTGTAGTGGAAAACATTCCAGTCAGTCTCCTACAACATTGAATAGAAAACAAACTCTAGCTATTGATTTCAATAAATCTGTAGACTCAGTTGGCTTTACAGGTTGACAACTTTCTCTAGTTTTATTGACTTCTCCTCACACCTCATTCCTCTCGTCAATACCACCACTAAATCGAACTCTCCCGAACTAGTATTAATCATAGTTGTTATCTCTCATGGTATTCATCATGGGTAGTATATATATGTAACCCTTGAGGATAACGAAAATGAAAATCATTGAGGAAGACAATTAAAAAATAGCAGATCAAATCATGACTCTAGAAAATCATAGAGAGATGTACAACATGAAGCCAATGCGATCAAGAGGCATTATATTTTGTGGCTATTTTGTATGATTTTTCCTGAAAACACATTTTGCGACCTATTACAAACACCTGTAGTAGATGTACATTTTTTTTTTATTGTATTATCTCTATAATTTAAAACAAATCCTTGTATTCCACTACATGACATCATATCAAAATATTTAATAAATCGAATCTAGAACATATCAGATAGAAACCATAACGATTGTGCACGACAAACATGAAGCAATGAACAGGTCTGATGAAGAGATTTTTTGTATTCCAGTTAATGGGTTCATTCCAAAGTTTGCATATGAGCGAAGCCATATGGTGGTCGAACACATATATTAGGATTTGATTTTGGGGGAAACCCTAATGACAAAATAATGCATACTAACTCAAATTGGCCCAGTATATCAGAGGGGCACAAATAATAACAAGTGAGATTCCCGACTTGAGGGAATAAATAGACTTGTAAGTAGACAAATTGATTCTGGATGAGGAAAAAAATAAGCTATGGACAACCACCATAGATTAATTCTTGCATAAGAACTAAGGTGTTATTGTACCACTACAAGAATGCATGAGGATGTATATCAACATGGAATATCATTTCATTCATATGATACATATATAAATACATCTAGATGACCTTTGGATTCACCTTCCAAAAGGTCTCTTGGACTCCCTATGAATGTTTTTATCATTTGTGACATTTCATATTCCTTCTCAAGTGAAGAATATCATAACCCTAATAGATTAGGTTTCCAACAAAAACCAACGTCTCAAGGCTTAAAAATGATTTTTTGGAATACATAAGGTCCAAAACCATACACCATGCAAAGGCAATATTTGGCCTACAAGTGTAATATTTATGCTAGTACACGGTTTCCAACATGATAGCTAGGGTTTGGTTCTTTTAACATAGTATGAGGAGGATAAATAGTGTTCTAGACCCCAAGAGGATCCCTTTTGGCTCATGGTCTCTACATAGGAGCCTTGTAAAGGAAATATTTAGAACAAAATTAAATATGGGTGACAATATGATATTTTATGCACCAAGGATGGATTGTGGGGTCTTGTCCATGGTCTGAGCATGAAAATGAGTTTATTAGGGGAAAAAAGATGTTTTTGTAGCCAAATAACCATGCACATGGGTCTATAACCACTACACATGCCTTCAAAAATGAATATTTTCCCTATGGGTTTCATATGTGTAGTTCCATTAAGATTTTTTTCACATTGACTAGTACAATATGAGGCTTTAACATTGCAACTTTGTGTCACAAAACCATGTCTAGGTTGTCTAAGAGACATTTTCTCTGCCATGCATTTCATTTGAATTGTCTTTTTGTGTTGTGTTTTGGGTCACATTATCGTCATAATGAAATGTAAATGACACAAACTAGATCCAAATAACCATCAACATGAAAACAATGATGACAAAAATTGGATTTTTGTAACACACCCATGGTGGGGCGTCAAAATTTTGTTCTTCTTAAGAAAATCAAAACCCCCTTTCAGGGTCTCTATTCCATTCTGATATTCTAGAGCTTTCCAACCATGTTCTCCATGCTTCGAAATGAGCTCAGAGATGGGAAATATCCTCTCCTAAGTTATTTGGATTCTTCCATTTGTCTATACCTGCATATGACTGCGGGCTATGCCTAGATGCTAAGACAATAGACACCAAGACAACCACCAAGCGAATCCTCTGGAGTGGAAAATCCTTGAACTTCACAATCAGATGTTGCGTGTCCTCAGAGGTTTTGATGGCCTTGATTCACTTCGGGACTTCGGCGTTTGAGAGTTTCGAACGCTCCAAAGTATTTTCTCTCTGAAGTACTCTGTACCCAGAGTTATAGATCGAGTGCAACATGTCCCTCATGATCAACGACTGTGATCTACTTTGGGAATTCCGCGTTCAGGAGTTTAAAACACTCCAACGCCTTTTTCCTCTGAAGTACTTTGTACACGGAGTTACAGATTGAACTCAATGCGTCCTTCGTGATCAACAACTGTGCCTCATTGTGGATCAACAACTGTGCCTCATTGTGATCAACGTCACCATGGATGGCATCATTGTGCCTCGTCACTCCGGTCTGATTGTCTTTCAACCTCCCTTAGGTATTCATGGTCATGATCTGAACAATATCGATTTTTTCACCGATCAAAGGTTCACAGTGATTGCAGGGCCCCAACGTGCTCGCTCTTTATCGGAGAGCTCAATCTCTGCAATCTGAAAAGTACTCGCCCAACTTGGTCTAATCGTGGTCGTTGATCCTCCACCCTGACGATCTCAACGGCGTTTGTTGATTGCGGGCCATGAACTATAATGTCCACTAATTTCACCTTCGCTCTCTACAATGATTCCCAACCATCAATCTTTGTTCACAAATCGACAATTCACAACAATTGAGGGGGCCCAATCTTCGCAATCTGGGAAGTGATTTACCATCCCTGTCTAATCATGGCCATTGATATTCCACCCCAACGAGATCAACGTCATTGGTTTATTGCGGGCCATGAACTATCATGTCCGCTAATTTCACATTCGCGCTCTGCAATGATTCCCAACCATCGATCTAATCGAATGGCTGGTGTTTGATTCATTAACTCCATTGGGTCTTTGAGTCGATCTGATGACTGAGATAGGTTTTTATCCCGATGAACGACTCACATTCATCTCCTCTTGTAAGGTTCTTGATTCATCTATGCCTCTTTTTACTCATGGAGTTCGGGTAACTTTGACTATAGTGAAGTTTGACATCCCAGGTCGTCGAACTCCCAAATCTCTAAAACCATTATGAGCTATCTCCTTTTGGGTTTAGTGCAGGGTTCCTAGACCCAGGTCTCATGGATTGTCAGATGAATCTTGGGTTATGAGCTCTACTCTTAGCCAGGTTTGGGTTAAGGTCGTCAGTGAGAATTCAATGTCTCTCAGGCTGTTGGTTTGAAGGAAAATCCTTCCTAATTCGTAGAAATTTTAAGTTCTGAAATAGGGCATGGTAAACTCGTGAGGTTACCAAGACCGTAACAGTGCCAAAAGGCTTGTTCCGACTCCTGAGCTGTGAGGTAGCTCCCTGGGGAAACCACCTTTGAGAGTTAAACTAGAGCATATGAGAAAAACATAAGAATAGTTTCTCAAGGAAGCCAACGTATACACATAACTTAACTATTTCAATACATAAACGATTTATAGATATGTAAATACATGCATGCAACCATTAATTCCCAATTCAATGCATAGAGTATGAAAACACTTATCAGAACCAGATAACGTGAAGAGACTGTTGGAAGGGGTGCTCGTTTCCACCCAACCATAGGCTCAGTCACTCCTAATGGATTTACCACTAGCCACCCCTAAGCTAGACTATGATGCGTTTACATTGATTCTCTTCTTCCAGCACATAAATAGATAGGGACGAAGGTTAATCTCCTTCTCCTAAGTCAGTCTTTATTTCTTGCGATCATAACACATTCTTTTCCCAGTTATTCCTTGAATCTGAGAGCTCAGTCTCCCATCTATGCACTCTTCACAGGTTCTTTTTTCTCTGTGACCCCCACGCCTTCCTTTCTTTCCTTTTAGAGAAAGATTGTCTATGGCCTGAATTCCCAATCTGTGGTTAGGTCTGGAAGCCTTACATATGGGTGGTCTTCCCCATCCCCTCATTAACTCCTAAGGATGTCTTAACACCTACCAACCTGACTGTAATTCATTCCTGGGTCAGAGGCTTGTTCTAACCCTGAGAAATTAAATCCAACAAAGTACTGGTTCGGTGGAGGTTAACCAACCATTCCTGGTCCCCTCCACCATCTCTTTCATAGCACTCATGGTCTCTTTTAGCACATCCCTTTTCTAGCAGTCATGCAACACTTATCCATTTTCTATTAAAATAACAAAATTTACATTCATCGACCTTTTATACAAAGGTCTACCAAATCAAACATTCACACATTTGAGTTTGCCATAGTTTCTTGGACATTATAGTTATATTTACAAACTGGTGGAAATGGGGTGTTACACTTTTGCATTGCACCGCCTTTAGATTTCAAAAATAAAGTGAAAACCTAAGTTCACTTTTATTTCATTTTCTCTTGATATTATGGGACAAGGATTGTTGGAGCCAGGAGAGGTTTGTGGGGCATTCATTAGCAGAAACAAATGGATATTTGAGGACCCTTCATTGGAAATATTCGATTCCTAAGATATAATAGGTGAGATTATTTCTCATTTTCCCCCATTAAAAAAAATTCATATTTCATTAGATAGTTTAGGATTTGGAATGTGAGTGGATGGGATTTGAAATTGATGCAAGGGTTTAAATTTGAGAATAAAGATGTAATATGAACTTTACCATGGGATTTAAGAAATGAGGCCATGAATTAAAAGATAAAACAAGGCTCATTTTCTTCTTTTTACTAACTTAGCCTTCTTATTCTCCCTACCTCTCTTCTCCTACTTACTCTTCTTCTTCTCCCTCTCCCTCTTTTCCTCATTACTCGTCTTCTTCTCCCTCTCCCTCTGCTACTTTATATTTTCCATTCCTTGTCTCCTACCCTCCTTATTTTTATTCCCCTCCACTCTCTTTTTCTTCCCCCATCCTCCTCCTCCTCCTTTTCCCCTCCCTCTCTCCTCTTCCATTTTCTTATTTTATTCTCCTTCTTATTTTCTTGTTTCTATTCCTCTTGTCAATACTGTTTATACCAAATGGAAAACTTAAACAACTAAAATTAATCTCAACACTACTTGAATAAACTTCACTAATTTAAGTCGCACTTAGGTCAATATGAATAAGCATGGGCATCAGCTTATTATAAAATAAATTATTGTGAAGAAACCTTTTTAATCCCCTTTGTTCATTTAACTGCAACCCCCCTTCTAGTCTATACACATTCATGTAAATATGTTGGCATCAGAATAGGGTGTGATGGTGTTGATCAAGGCATGATATCCAAATTTTATTAATTATAAATACTATGAACTTGTGTTACATAAGTATTGTACTAGTTGCATAAAACACCTCTTCTTATCATTTCCCTTGACCAAAGAACATTTTCATATGCTAATGTTGTGCATGTGTATTTTCATTTCTCATACAAAAAATTATGGATATATTTTACTCAATTAATTGTGTGTACTTGTTATCTATTGTTGCAATAGATTCGCAGATCATGTCTTCCATAATAGATGGATTAGAAGAAGATGTTTAGTGTAGGACAAAAAAGGAGGAAGTCTTGAGAAGAACAAAAACAAAAAACATCATTGAAGGTGGTACCCAAGAGAGTTGTAATTACATACTTTATGAATGAAATTATATAAAATTAGAATATAAGTATTTATTTTATGAAGATTTTCATTTACAATTCTAATCATTACAATTAATATTCTATATTTTTTATGCAAAAATGTTTCATGAAAAAAATTGAAAATTTTCTATAGGGATAAAAAAAGAAGAGAAAATTTTTGTAAGAAAGGATCACATTGTTCAAACTAGATCGAGTTCAAAAAATATCATTTCGAACCACTCCAAGCATCTTATTATACGATTTATCATGCAATTTTTAATGAAGTTTAGAGATTACATTATAGTATCGGTTGTTTTTAATATCTTACAATTTTATGGTATTTATTTTTTCTATGACATACTTATTAATATTTGAGAATAAGGCTTAGAGATGACGATAATAATTGGTTACCCATTGCAAATAAAAATCTAAAAGTATTTTAATACCCATACATATGACAATTTAGGTGATGTCATTAGCATACCCATGTTTCCAATACGACATTATTATCCCACCCACGATGTTAATATGCAGCTAAAGTGATGCATAACTTTTTATACATTGCATGGTGAAGTAGAAAATTACACACTGTGTATTTGTACAATGTAAACACAATTTTATTTAAATACATGTGATGTAAACTAGGCCACTAATGAGACATGATTCATATGCATTCACAATGGAAATGAAAAATACAACATGAAAGGACTATTAGTGACACAAGGGACTTGTAATGATGTAAATACAATACAAAGGGAACTGTAGCAATGAAACATGATGAAAATGTGAAATGTGTGATGCAAATATGAAACTAAAGTGAAAATTTCAATTCAAAAATGTCACAAAAGTGAAAATTACAATGCAAACACGCCGCAAAAGTGAAAAATGTGACACAAATGCAAAAAGTTTGAAGCAAATGTAACACAAAAGTGAAAAGTATGACATAAAAGTTGATGCAACTACAACACAATTTATAGTGTGTTTCCATGTGTGATGCAAAACACTATGTAAGATAATATGATGCAAATTTCAATGCCCCCTCTTGCATCACAATTTGTGCCACAAAATCTCTCTCTCTCTCTCTCTCTCTCTCTCTCTCTCTCTCTCTCTCACACACACACACACACACACACACACACACACACACACACATGTTAAAATGATAATAATAATAATTAAATAAATGCAATGTTTAGCGATGTTAGAATGCACACAAATGAAGTTCAACGTGGAATATATTTCATTAATATGATAGACATATAAATACAATTAATGTGACCTTTGGGTTCATCTTCCAATAGGTCTCTTGGACTACCGATGACATCTCATATTCACTTAATTATTCATATTTTGTCACAAGTGAATGATACCACAACCCTTAATGGATTAGGTTTGCAACAGGTGATGCTAATTGCAATTCTATGCCCCTATATTGGATTGGTGAATGGAGATGGTTATTTGGGCCCTAAACATGATCTAAGGGTAAAACCTAACCCCTAAAGGCATAGAATATGCTTTTAGGTCTCATGGTCCATGAACAAGATACCAAACCACTACACAAGCCTTATAGAGTGAATCTTTAGCCGATGAATATAATATGGGTTCCATTATTGGGTTTTTTACACAATGATGAATTGTGATGTAGTCATGGCACTTGGAGGAACACCAAAATCTTGGGCCCTAAAAGATGCTTTTATAGTACATGGATAATGTAGAGGGTCGCAAGAAACCACATTGGCCCTCTGATGCTTTTAGGGATCATAAATGATGTAGAGGGTCCCAAACCACCACATTGGCCATGTAAAGGAAATCTTTGGCCCATAAGTGTTATAAGCACACTAGTACAATATTTTCCTCACTACTAATTTGTCTTGAGGTCATTATCATTGTTCAAGGAGGGTCATCTTAATCTTATGGCCTAAAATATTCCTTGAGGACTCTTAGACCATGTATAGTGGTTCCAAACCAACATAGAAACCCTATAAAGGGAATATTTAGAGTTCATGGGTCATGTACAGGGTCTTGAGAAACCACATTGGCCTTGTGAAAGATGATTTTAGGGCTCATAGATGATGTATAGGGTCCCAAACCGCCACATTGGCCATGTAAATGGAATCTTTGGCCCATAACCATTATATAGGAACCATTAAAATATTTTTCTCACTACTTATTTGTCTTAAGGTCATGATCATGGTTTAAAGAGGAATGCCATCATCCGAGGGCCTGAAATATGCCTTTAGGACTCTTATACCATGCATAGTGGTTCCAAACCAACATAAAAACCCTATAAACATAATGTTTGATCAATGAGTGTAATATGGGTTCCATTTTGAGGTATTGTAGACAACAAATGGGTCTCATGGGAAATGGCCATAGACTAAGCATGAACGTGTTAGGGCCTAAAATATGCTTTTGAGGATCATGGACTATGCATAGGGCCCATAACCATGACATAGGCCTTGTAAAGAGAATAGTTGTGCCACACATGTAATATGCATGTGCCATTACAAGGTTTTGTGCACTAGGATTACATTTTATGGCCCTAGCTATGTTTTAAGGATGAAAATGAACTTATTTGCAACTAAAATATACTTTTAGGGCTCAAGGTCAATCTAGAAGGTATCAAAAAACCACAAAGGCCATGCAAAGGGAATAATTAGACCAAAAGTGTAATATGAACACTATTACGAGGTGTTACACACCACATCTAGGTATTAGGGGATTTCATATGGTTTGGGAATGAAAAATATTGTTGTAGTCCCTAAAAGATAATTTTGTATGACTAATGGACCATGTAGAAGACCCCACATCACCTTACATGTTAGATAATTAGAATATATATCCTACAAGTGAATTACAGGGTCACTACAAGGTTTTGAGCACATAATATAGATATTGAGGCCCAAACCATGATCTAGGAACTAAAATTAGGGTCATAGGAACTAAGTTAAGATTCTAAGGTTAGAAGACCATGAATAAGAACATGATACACCATATAAGATCTATAAAATGATTTTTTTTCTTAGAGGTTTCATATGTATGTGTTGGGCATAAGCCCATTGCAGAATAAAGAATAATTTTGGAGAATAAAACACAAGACAACTAGCAGGAAAAGTAGCACGCGCAAGGAAAATGCGCATGAAGAGGAAGAAAGCATGCGAGGCACGCATGAAAGAAGACCTAACCATGCTAGGTTTAGGGTTTTGGTAAGAATGTGTAATGGATAGTAAGACAAGAACATGTATAAATAGGTACCTAGGAGGTCTAGGTAGGGGTTCAATTATTCTTGGTCGAGAGTTATGTTGTTCAAAGGTTCAGAGTTGGATGTCATGTAGGTTGTCATGTTGTCATACTGTTACTCCGATCTAGTTTTGTGAGCTATTGATCTGAGGAGAGGGACTAAGGAAGATTTTGAGGGTTATATCATAGGAGGAGGAGTCAAGTGTGATCTAGTCCACCTCATCGTAATATATTGACATGTTTTGATGGAGAGCTCTAAGGCACAAGGTGTTGTACTGTTGGAACCAAAAATAATAAAAGAGAAGAACAACCAAATCTGTGTGGACGTAGCCCAGGAGGGGTGAACTACTGTAGACCCTGCTTTATGTGACCAAATTTTATGTATCTTCTTTGGTGTTGATGATTAGATGTTAGATAACTGAATGAATGAATTAGTTAGATCTGATATTTTACATGCATGAGTGAGAATGAAAGTATAATAAATATAGATGTAGGAGCTAGTAAATGAATGAATATCATAGAGTATGAAATCATAGATCCCCACTCATTCTCAGGCTTCCAGAATATGAGTGTTGTAGCCATCCATAGAACTATCTCAGGTGAGACTATGCATTGCACCTTATGTAATGCGCTCCCTCCTGGTTTACCAGGAGGGTGGTAGTTTTAGAGGGATTTTGTTGGAATCTTGTTTAAATATGAACCTAGGTCAACTTATGACATTTAAGAAATATCAGAGTAGATAAAGTAATAACCAACAAATGTTTTTTTTTCTAGTTGGAATAGAAAGGGAGTGAGTGAATGAGATATGTTGAAGAATCGTGAAGATATGGTGACAAAACGCTAAAAGAATGAAAATATAAAAAGGGATATGGAGACCATGGAACCCAGCGAAAGCAGAGATCTAGAGATGCTTGAAAACAAAGAAGTTGGAGTTTGCACAGAAATATAACATAAACCCAAATTTAACACCACACAAATATTTGGACAAGTACATATTCAGTGACTTGCATGAAGTATTTTTCTGTGATTTCCCGCATGTGTTTCAAGAGTGGATATTAAGGTTGAAAGAAAACAATCCTACAAATCGAATCAGAAAACTAGAGTGGAATCCTGTGGAGATCGCACAGTTACAACAAATTGACAATAAATTTATGTGTGTAGTAGATTTCTGGTTAGACAACATTGTTGCAGAATTTATCACAGAATTTGCAGTAGATACCGCGAAGTCTTACAATGCAGCAGAGCAAGAGTTCCCTAAAGGGACCTCGAGGTAGGTATATCATATCACTATATACTTCCATTAAGATGTTACTGTATAACAAAGGTGTAATGACAATGGCCTCAAACAACTAAACTTCCCTGCGTGCATGGGGTAAGGAGTGAAGAACTTACAAGAGATGAAGAAATGGAGGAAGAGATGGATAAAGAAAAGAAGGAGGAGGCCTTAGATCCCATGATGATGGAGGAATACCATATCAAGCAGATCATGGCAACAACTAGAAGAATGCATAGTGGAGTACCCTACCAATATAATATGAACAATAAGAAGATATCCATAGCTGTGAGCGAAGGCTTGGAAAGTAATGAAGAAGTGGTAGAGGATCTCTAGGCTATGGATTAGATTGCGAAAATCCTATGTGCGACATATGAAAGGAAGAGAAGAGGTCCAAGAGTAGAAATCGGAGGCAAAACTCCTCTCTATATCAGTGTCAGTGTGGAACCCATAAACCCATGTGCGACTAATACACTAGAAATAACACCACCATTTAGACAACTGAATTTTAGTGCAAGAAACACAACGGGAAGTATGTCTACACAAGGAAAAACAACTGGGGGATCCAGTTCAAGAAGTATTATTCAAGGATCTACACCGCGTGGAGGTAGTAGTTTGACATTCAAGATGGAAGGACACTATCCCACCATCAGGTTACCAAAATTCAAGGGAGAGGCATTGAAGGACCCTGAGAAGCACTTGTTCATCTATGAAAAGATCTAGGAAGCAAAGTAGATCATAGATGAGGACACTAAACTTGTGCAGTTAGCCAAAACACTAAGAGACCACACATTGGATTGGTACATGATCCTAGCTACAAACAATCCACCACCAACAACCAGAACGATAGTGGATATCAAGAATCTGTTGATAAACGAATTCCAGAAGACTAACTCAGATGATCAATACATGAATGAGGATATAAATTAGACAGAAACCAAGAAAATCTGTGAGGGATATAGACCAGAGATTCAAACAATTGAAGGGAAAGTTGAAGTATGTCATGACAAATATGCAACATAGGCATATGTTTGTCAATTCAATGCTACCATATTTGAAATACCCCTTGAGACAATAGAATTTTCATACCCAGGAAGAGGCTCTGCAAGAAGCCCTAGAAATAGAAGAGAACCAATATCAGAAGACAGATCCAACAATAGAGGAGATCAAGGAAGACCTGAATAATATAACATTCCAATTAAACCAGAACAAGAGTAAAGATAGAAGAGAAGTTTCTTGGTGTACCACATGTAGGATAGAAGTAAACCACAATAATGAATTCTCAACATTTGCGCAATACATGGAAACAAGATTGGCAAACCATTTTCCATCAGGAGGACTATGGTGTGGTATCTGTAAGACACAGGGGTGTGATCCATATCATTTTCCAATGATGAGGAAATACTAGACAATGCCTAAGATTTCATATTGCAACTTTTGCAAGTCAGTAGGCCATGATGAAAAAGATTGCAGCACAATGGAGTTGATGAGGGAAAGAAAAACAAATACCTATAGGGTGTAGGAAGAGATGATGACAAGGAAAGCTGCACCACAGTTTAACTAGGTTCCATCCCCTCATAACACTACACCACAATAATATAACACTACACAATCATAGTACAATACCGCGTAGCCACAGTGTAATCCCGCACAATATAACCAGGTGCCATAGTACAACGCACCGTGAGGAGATTGAGTTGGCTACAGAGGTGGAGGACAAGGTAGAGGAGGGTTTGGAAGAAGAAGAGGACCGGTGGTATGCCATAAATGTCAACAACCATGGAATTATGCAAGAGAATTTCCACTTCCACCTGTGACACGTATGTACTATTGTGCATCCGACCATAACACAGAAGACTGCCTGACACTATTGGGGAAGATCCAAGAAAAGAGAAATCAGAACAACTAGAATGTTCAATGGATTTCGTCAGAAGCGAGGGATGATGGAAGAAATATCAACATAGTTACGCGTGGACGAGCTAATATAGAAGATGATGCAGTAAGACAAGATCCAACACAACACCAATGGGTGAAGAAAAATGATGAACCACAGAAGTAGTTCGATGCACAGAACAAAAATGGGATATTTAAGCAAGCCAGACAAGAATTCTTGAATCCATACATTGCATCTACATCAATTTCACAACATACTCATGACATACCAACGTACGAGATTGATCCAGATTATTTTCGGCACGAAATGCAGCGGGGATATAATAAAGAAATGCACAGAGATATCGCAAATATTCAATAAGATAACATAAATGTATCAGAGATGCAACCATAAACATATATATATGGTAATACACGATTTCTATTAATGAAATAAATGTACAGAGACTGTAAAAGTACAGAGTGAAAGACTCGCTAGAATGGTGGTAGCTTATCTCTAAGAAGAGATGTGACAGCTACTCGCATTCGCAAGAAGATAGTTACAATGAGGCTATGAAGGCCTTTTTACAATAAACAAGAATTCCAAAAACCCTAGACATCCAAAAACCTAACCCTAGGAGATGAAGCACCAAAAGTCATGTGGGCCCCGTTTGGGTAAGTGAGTACATCAACTTCCCAGGGTCGTAACTTTTGCATACGATCTCCGTTTTAGGCGTGTGATAGCTCGTTCGAAAGGTATTGTCGAGGAGATTCATTTTGGGGGCTCAATTATTCCTTTATATATCATTGATAACCTTGATCTCGAAAAACCTTCATTTTGGCCCTCAAAATGGCCTCGAAAGTTAAAAACTGCTAAAAATAGTAAATTGCCAAAATTGCCAGAAAACTGTTTTGAGCCAATCGTGAAAGGTGGGTGGCCACCGATATTCATGTGGATCAATCCTCCCTCCTTAGGAATAAATTCTCTCCATTGCGTTGAGTTCCCGGGGGAGAGGGAAAAGCGTTTGCTGAATCTGCATCTTGGTGAGTTGCTTGCCTTGCTGGAGACGCTGCGTTGCTCAGTTTGCGGAAGTTTGTCACGAACCTGTTGAGGCTAAGGCCATTCAAAAAGTTGGGATACATGAGAGGACGATGTGCAGAAGGAATATTTTCACTTTGCTGCAACCTTTTCGACTTGCTTATGTTTGATAGAAGGTGCTTGGGGCGAGGCTGTAGTGGTTGCAGTGTCCTTCTGTTCTCCTTTTGAACAGACTGCGAAGAAGCTTTGCAATATGAGATACTACCTTGCCGGACTTTTTAGGTGGAATGGTAGTTGGAACTACCTCTGGTATTCTGTAGAGATGACCCCCCAGAGAAACAATGACAGTGTGGGGTCGTGACTCATAAATAGCATGGCGCTTCCACATATATGGTTGGCCCAAGAGAACATCACAGAAATCCAGTGGGGAAACATCACATAGTACCTCATCCTTGAAGGTTTGGATGCCATATGACAATCGAAATTGTTGGCTGACACGAAATCTCGTCCTTGGTGAAGCCACCTAATGTTGTATGGTTGCGGGTGTGGTGTTATCAACAATCCCAATTGTTTGATGACCTYTGTTGAGATGAGGTTCTTCTGGCTTTCGCTATCAACAATTAAATGCAGTGGGGTCCCCTTCACCCACATATGTGAATGAAAAAGGCACTCCCCCTCTTCAGGATCTGTTGGTTCTTCTGGTTCAATTGMTGCGGTCGCGACAATAGCAGTGGAGTACGTGTCAATGATCTTTCCTTTACCATTATTTTCAGAATCAGATTCAGAATCAGGGTTTGGCTCTTTGTCTTTGATCTCGGCCACCAATGACTGTTTTGAGCGACATTCATCGGTGTTGTGCCAGGGGATTTTGTGGAACTCGCACCATTTTTCGATGTCCTTCTTTGTCTTCCCATGACCCTTCTTTTCTTGTGTCTTGGAATGGTTTTCGGAAGATTGTTTGTTAGGGCCGTATCTGTCATACTTTAGTTGTTGTAGATTTGCAGACCCGAACTCCCATTTGTTCTGGTGCTTAAATTTCTGCTCAATTTTAACAACATATCGATAAGTAGCACCCAGTGATGAGATGTCCAGAAAATCCATTTCCGTCTGGATGTATTTGTGTAGAGCCCCACGGTATTTCAGAACCAAATGTCACTCATAGTCTTTGATACCCAACTTGGTGCGCAAGGTATGGAAGGTATTGGTGAACTCTGAAACTGCTTGGTCCCTCTCTTGCCACATTGTGTTCTATCTCATGTACTAGTCCTCATAGTTGCCAACAGGGTAATATTGTTCCTTTACCGCATCCACAAAAAAATCCCAAGTGGGATCGACCCCATATATTCCAGAATCCTCTGTGGAAATTGTCTCCCAGTAAGTTTCCCACCAATGTTTGACATGAGGGAGATCTTTAAGGAGTGCGAAGGTGATCTTTTATTTTTCGGAAAAATTGTGAACAGAGAAATAACCTTCTAGCAAAGTTAACCATTTTTCTAGGGCTTCTGCATCTATCTGTCCTTCAAATACAGGAATATCAAAATTAACTTGTACCTTGAAAGGCAAGGTGCCTCCAAAGTGCTCACTTGATGAAGATGCACCTGATGCTATTGACATATGTTTAAGGATGTGGGAAAAATTCATCATCATTTTGTCCCTTTGTCGTGTGAGAGCATGCTCAAGCAACAGATTGATAGGATCTTATGCTCTATCATTTTTCTTTTCTTCTGCCATTGAGGGTTTCTTGGGTGTGTGAGAGTGATTGTATTCAAGAGAGACAAGCTCGAGACCCAACTTTCTATACTCGGACCTCGTCGGGGACATGCACTGGAAAACAATCAAGAGCAACTTGCTCTGATACCACTGATTCAGATTATTTTCGTCACGAAATGTGGCGGGGATATAATAAAGAAATGCACAGAGATATCGCAGATATTCAATAAGATAACATAAATGTATTAGAGATGCAACCATAAACACAGATTACGGTAATACACGATTTCTATTAATGAAATAAATGTACAGAGGCAGTAAAAGTACATAGTGAAAGACTCGCTAGAATGGTGGCAACTTATCTCTAAGAAGAGATGTGATAGCTACTCGCATTCGCAAGAAGATGGTTACAATGAGGTTCTGAAGGCCCTTTTACAATAAACAGGAATGCCAAAAACCATAGACATCTGAAAACCTAACCCTAGGAGATGAAACGCCAAAAGTCATGTGGGCCCTGTTTGGGTAAGTGAGTACATCAAGTTCCCGGGGTCGTAACTTTTGCATACGGTCTCTGTTTTACGTGTGTGATAGCTCATTGGAAAGGTATTTTCGAGAAGATTCATTTTGGGGGCTCAATTATGACTTAATATATCATTTACAACCTCGATCTCAAAAAACCTTCATTTGGGCCCTCAAAGTGGTCCCTGAAGTTAAAAACTGTTAAAAATAGTAAATTTCCAAAATTGCCAGAAAACTGTTATGAGCCAATCAGAAAAGGTGGGTGGCCACTGATATCCACCTGGATCAGATATTCCTTCATCGTTGGATAACACTAAGGAAGTGCAACCTATAGGACAAGTAAGTACCATAAAGGATTTTTTACAATCCTGTGTTAAACTACTAAATGATCCCTCATCTTTTAAAGTGTTAAAAAATATGTTAGAAAGATGTAGCATAGATGTAGAGGGAAAGATAGAACAAAAAATAGTTAATCATCTCCATATGAGGAGAAGGACAAGAACAAAATTTAGACTGAATTCCAACATTCAAGATTTCAACATGCGGGATATTATAGTGGATTTATGCTCCGAAGTGAATGTACTACCCAAGAATACATGGCAATGTATGGGATAGACCACATTAGGATATTCACCCATTCAACTGAAACTAGGAAATCAACATAGGGTTCTGCCAATTGGAAGGCTCAAGGGTGTGACAGTAGATCTGGATGGAGTGTGCACTAATGCTGATTTTGAAGTAATAGAAATAGTGGATGGCACAACACCTATTCCATCATTGCTAGGCTTGGATTGGGCATTTGATAATCAGACCATAATCAATTTGAAGATGAGGAAGATGACATTCGAGCCATGAGAGTACAGAGTCATTATGCCATTATATCCATCAAAAGGAGAAAGGTTTGTACAACCCACTTGTTTATACCTAGAGGAAATTAACCAGTTATACAGAACCACCGCGTGAGATAAAGATTACGTGAATCCAACTGAAGATGGGCTACTCAATTGGAGAAGTATCATGTCACGCATTTTAGAATCAGACATAGGGTTGGAGAATTGGTCAGACATTACATGAAGTCTCCACAATAAGGTGCGCAAGAATAGATTGTGCAATAAGATGGGTAGGTACAGAGATAAGAGAACCTCCCAACTTTCATGGGGTAAATGATTTAGAATAATGCCTAACAAGATACGAAGAGGAAGTGTTAGAAAATCAAAGGCTCTTAGCTCTGGATATATCTCTCAAGGAAACATCTACAATATGGTGGGGTTCTCACAAAGCGACAATCAAGGACTGGTTCCAATGTAAGTTGTTACTGCACATCTACTTTGGCAAAAAAAAGTGAAGCAACGAACTACATAGATATGAAGGATAGGGGACACCAACATAACACTTAGAGAACTGAAGAAAATTATGGAGAATGACACCACTAGAAGAATGGTATAATCACTTTATTCACACATTTGAAGGGACTCCAAGAAACCTGTATGTAGACCACGAATTGCACATAGGCACTACATAATGGACAACATTACAACAAAATTTTATAGTCACTTTCTCATTTGAATATGAGAACCCCAACATTGATTCAACACTCAAACAAATCAGAGGGCTGATATTCATTAACGAACCATAAGTTGAACTCATAACAGAGTACCAACAACAAAACATACAGATAGTGAAAGAACTACTATCATGCTACCATGTGCAGGAAGAAGCACCAGACGAAGATGACCTGCGCAACATTCAGATTACAAAAGTTTAAGGTGAAAGAGAGGTGGAAGGTCCACCTATGGTGATCCATAATATATTTGCAGAACGAAATGAATACAGGTTATTATCAAAATATGCTTAACACGGAATAATAGATATACAGTAAAATTGGTTTCTATTCAATAAGGAAATAAGTTGAAACTGTAAAATGCAGCGGAAATAAGCTTGCTAGAATGGTGGCGGCTTATCTATTAGAAGAGATGTGACGACTTTGCTCATTCACAAGAATATGATTACAATGAGGTTCTAATGGCCTTTCTACAATAAACAGGAATGTCAAAAACCCTAGACATCCAAAAATCCTAACCCTCGGAGATGAAGCGCAAAAAGTCATGTGGACTCCATTTGGGTAAGTTAGTACATCAACTTCTCGGGGTTGTAACTTTTGCATACGATCTCTGTTTTAGGTGCAAGATAGACCATTGGAAATATCTATCTGAGGAATACACATTTTGTTTCTTTACAACAAAAGTAATTTTGGATGTAGTGCGCCCTAAAAAAAGTTGTTTAGGGCCTCAAAACGGCCCCGCAAGTCAGGGACCCAAAAACTAGGGAAACAAATGCCAAAATGAGCCAGTTGGAATAGGTGGGAGGCCACCAAAATCCATATGGATCATGTGGAATCAGAAGTGTTTGTTGCACCGATCAAGGTGAAGAAATTCAACATTGGGACAACTGAGAATCCCAAAATGGTCAGCATTGGAGACTACTGGGATGAGAAAACAATAGAAAGCATAACATAGTTACTATGCGAGTATAGTGACCTATTCACAATAACCTTTACATAGATGAAAGACATAGAAGGAGAACTAGGGGAGATAAATATACCTTTCAAATCTGAGGCTAGATCAGTCCGACAACGACCATATAGATTGAACCCAACATACAAGAAAAAAGTAAAAGTAGAAATTGACAGAATGTTGGAGGCTGGAATCATCGAACCAGTGGAGGAATCTGAATGGGTAAGCCATATGGTAGTTCAGGAAAATAAGCAGGGAGGGATAAATATCTTTGTAGATCTCAAGAAATTGAACGATGCTTTCCTACATGACCCTTTTTCTACCCCTTTCACAAATGAGGTATTAGAGAATGTAGGAGACCAGGAAACATACTCATTCATAGATGGATTCTCAGGCTACCATCATATCAAGATAGCTCAAGAAGACAGGTGAAAAACCACTTTTTCTACATAATGGGGATCCTACCAATATACAGTCATGCCTTTTGGACTCAAGAACACACCAACAATATTCTCAAGAGTAGTCATAGCTGCATTCAAGGAATTTATCCATCAGTTTTTAGAAGTATATCTAGATGATTGGACAGTCTATAGTTTGTTGAAAGATGATGTAGAGGTATTAAGGATGATGTTGGAAAGATGTAGGTAGTGTCAGATATAATTAAATATCAATAAGTGCATCTTTCAGACACTTTTTTGGATACTATTGGGCCATATAGTGTGAAAAAAAGGCTTGCTAGTAGATCCTACCAAGATTGTTGTGATTGTCAATTTACCACCACCATAATTAGTATGTCAGTTGAGAGAAACATTGGGACACACAAGATACTACAAGAAATTCATAAAAGGGTATGCACAGATCATTGCGCCAATGGAGAAACTGTTGAGGAAAGACAATAAATTTAAGTGGAATGAGGACTGTCAATGAGGATTGGACACTCTAAACGAGAATATGGTAACAACACCAATACTAGTATTCCCAAATTGGGAAAACACATTTCATGTGCATGTAAATGAATCAACCATAGCACTTGGAGATATTATGGCGCAAGCAGGAGATAGGGAGTTAGACCATCCTATATCATTTGCAAGCAAAAAATTGTCAGAGTTAGAGCAGAATTACAATACTACAGAAAGAGAAGGATTAGAAATGGTATATGCATTGCAGAAGTTTAGACACTATCTACTTGGAAAACACTTTAAAATGTTCATAGATCATTCTTCTCTCAAATACCTAGTCAATAAGTGAGTGTTGGAGGGGAGAATTTGTAGATGGTTATTGTTGTTTCAGGAATTTGACTTTGAAGTGATAGTCAAGTCGGGGAAGTTGAATGAAGGACATGATCACCTGTCAAGAATCACTAATGGAGACGAACCTACGAATTTAGAGGAAAAATTCCCTGATGCAAAGTTATTTTCGTTCTAAGTAGTTGATGAATATTTTTCTAACATCATTCAATACTTCAGTATAGGGACCACGCGGCAATAATTCAACACTGTGCAAAAGAAAAATCTGGTAGTTAGAGTTGCAGACTATCAATTTATTGCAGGAAACTTATACAACATGGGTGTAGACTACATTTTGAGAAGATGCGTACTAGAACATAAGAGGCCTAGGATTCTAGCAGAGGCTGATGAGGGAATAACTAGAGGAAATTATGAAGGAAAAGTTACCACACATAAGGTATTGCGTGCAATAATATGGTGGCTGACCATTCACAGAGATGCAAAGGACTACTTCCAAAGATGTGATGTATGTCAGAGGGTTGGAAAACCTAATAGATGGGATGAGATGCCCCTAAGACCACAACAAACCTTGCAAGTATTCAAAAAATGGGCAATAGATTTTGTGGGACCAATTAACCCACCAACAAAGAGGTCAAGAGTAAGGTATATCAATACTGCGGCATAGTACTTAATGAGATGGGCAGAAGAAACACCAGTAAAAGATTGCAGCTTAGAGACAACAACACACTTCCTGTTTGAGCAAGAGTGATCACTAGATTTGTATGCCTAAGGATTTTGATGAGTTACCAAGGAACTCACTTGATCTGTAGTACTATCAAGGCTATGACTAAAGAGTTTGAAGTCTATCATCAAAATAGTACACCATATCACCCTCAAGAAAATGGAACATTGGAATCCTTTAATAAGATCATAGAGAATGCACTGACAAAAGTCTACAATCTCAACAAGGACGATTGGGACTTGAAGATACCAGCGGTATTATGGGCATACACAACTACATGAAAAAATTTGATAGGGCACACACCATTCAAGTTGGTGTATGGACAAGAAGCAGTGGTGCCATTAGAATTATTGGTACCTAGTCTCTGTGTAGTAGTAAGCACTAACATGATAGAACGAGGCACAGTACAAGAAAGGCTAGGTCAGCTGATGGTGATGGAATAATATAGGATACTAGAAGGATTTCACCAAGAAGTACAGAAAGCAAGGGACAAACATTGACATGAAAGACATATTAAAATGAAGAGTTTCAAGGAAGGAGACCTAGTCTTGGTGTATGACAGTAAATTTCTTCAACATCCAGGAAAATTCAAAATGCATTGGTTGGGGCCATATGAACTGAAGTCTATCACTGATGGGGGAGTTGTACAGTTGAAATATATAAGAGGTACATAAATCAGAGGAATGATCAATGGGAGTCGATTGAAACTGTATAGGGACAATCGACCTCCTAGTACTTAGGAATTTACCATGCAGTAAATAGAAAAAAGAAGAAGACTGCACCAGACATCAAAAGATTGCATGCAACAACATAGGGGTTACCACACCAGACATCAGAAGTCAACGCGCAACAAAAACGGACTTAACACGATGAAAATAAAAAGTCCATGCATAATGATGAAACAACATACCACGCGCAATTGGAAAACCTAATGCACTGGAAAAAGGACCAATGGTCAGAAAAAGGCAGAAACTTGAAAAATGGAGAATACGGTGGAAAGGCACCAACTGGTAGAAATTATGGGCAAAAAGGAGGAAATTAGAAAAATGATGACTACAATAAAGGCACCAACTGGAAGTAATTATGAAATTCAATGAAAAAGTACGAAGAAAGATCCATTACATTAATCAATGATTGGGGAAGCTTCGTCACTTGCCTATATAAAGGGGAATGTGGGTAACACAAGACCCATTGTGAATTTGTTGAATTACAAAGAAGAGAGAGCACACAGAGCCAAAGTGTAGTAACACAGGCGAACTAGTGAATAACCAGTCAACCAAAACCAACCACTACCCATGATGGCACCACCAAAAATGGGTGTGTCGAGCCAAGCAGGGAGGAAAACACAGAGTAATAGGGCACCATGGGAAGCAACTTAGACTGAACAGAAAACTAGACAACTTGAGTAATTCTTCGACGTCGATGCAATTCCGTCACCGGTCGAAGCACCAATAGAACCTACGCTAGTGGTGGAGGAAAGACAGGAGACAACCGCGTCTGCCATGGAAGTCGACCCGACCAACAGTGCATAGGGACATCCCGTGCACAACAAAGGAAACCCAGCAAATACTGCAGGGGCTTAAGGGGTCCTGTAAGTAAATGGCCATGCTACTACGCAGACAGAGGCGACAGTACACAAAAACACCAAAGTTGTAACCGCACAACAATAGGAGGGTTTGGCTGAGGATACCACTGGCCAATTAGACTCTGATATAGAAAGGAGATAGATGGAGGTGGGGTCCTCTAGACAACAGACAGGGAAGAAGGGAAAACAACCTATGGAACGATATCCATGAAGGAAACCAGATGCAACAGTCGTATTGTCATGCATTCCATAAGGAGTGCAAACCATGCCAACACTCCTAGGTTGCGTGGAGAAACTGAGATACTTGGACCACGATGTGGTAGATGAGGGTAAATTCCCTGAATTTGCGCAGTATGTTTATTTGGACACTAAATAAATAGGACCCCTTGGCGATCCCGTCCTACAACCAAAGCCATGGGCAACTAGCCTAGCAAACACTAGTGTTCTCAGCCTTCTGGATATTCTGCACTTTGGAAGGGGAACAGCTGAAAAACTACATCAAGAAGTTAATAGCGACCTTACATGGAGGATTCCTATGGATGGAGAAACCCATCTCCATAGACGTAGAGTTAATTGCAGTGATCACAGGACTACCATCAATGGGTGATAACCCCGCACAATACCTGTATGAAAAAACCAAGGAGAAGGCGCTAGCAGAAGAAATAAAAAAGACATATGGCACAAAGAGGGGGTCGCACGATATAATCATCAAGAGAGTTAGCAACGCTACGACATGCATGGCCACTAATCTCATGGCCTGGAAATTGTTGCGAAAGTTTTGCAAGGAAGAAGTCCCTACCGAGGTCGTCGCAGCTGCAACGCAATGTGAAAATGACACATAGCTTAGCTGGGCCCCCTTCCTATTAAACCTATTCATGGAGGACTGCAAAGATGCACAGGACCTTGGCACTGAGTTCCACTACTCATGGCAACTCATGTTGATTGTGTTGATGGGGTGGAAGGAGCCCCTATATTCATACTTCTACAGTACGATAGGTCGGTGCCACGCAACACAGTACATGTCATTGGGGAGAAACCCCAACCCCAAGCACAAAACCATGAACACAGGTACCTTTTCCAGGTACTTCATCGACATATAGGAGAGCATCCCCAACACTTGGTGAATAACCCCATAGGTAGTTGCGCAGTTAAACGACATCGCCAACTTCAAGGTGTCCAGGCATAACATGTGGATTTGAGAGCACAAGGACCCAGACAAGGTGTGGCTCCAAATGAGATACTGTGTCACAAAGGATGATGTAGATATGTATATGAGGGATTGGCCTAATGACTGAAAGATCCCAGTATTAGATCAAGAAGTACCTCAGGGAATAGACGTGGATGCAGGGCAGGCCAAGACACCTGTAAGAGATAAATCTGCACCAAAAAAGATGAAGCCAACACAGAAGTCGACACAACAAAAGAAAGGAGGTGCAACAAAGAAGGATGTGTAAACAACATCCACAGGGAACCCCTCAGCATCCACTCCCCAAGTACCAGGGCCACCTAAGCTGCCAATTTCGCAGTCAGGAGGAATGCACAAGAAGGAGAAGGCACACAAAGGGCCACCTGAATATACAATCATAGAGGATGATGTAGACCTTGTGGGTGAGAAGGTAAAAGACCGCGTCACAGAATACGTGGAAGAAGAAAAGAATCAAGGGGGGCAGATACAAGATGAGATGGATAGCATAAGATAGGCCCTCGAGCAAATTAGGGGCGCGCAAAGGTTAGAATGTGGAACAACATCTGTCCTCGAGGGAGAAACAACAACTTCGACAAGTACTACGCCACAAACTGAACATACGGTTCACACAACTGCGCAGGCGAGTTGGACATTCAGGGTAACTAGTGACATGTTGCACACGCTACTGAAAGATGTAGCGCAGGTCAAGATTTTATCGGCAAAGATACCAACAAAGGCCCTCTATAGACTCCAAGTCAGCGTTGCGCAGGAGGTGCAATCACGCATGAGGATAGATGCAACCGAACTGCAGGGAATCAAGAATGACAAGGAAGAATTGGATCTCGTGGTCGAACAAGTAAGGTTCGAGACCAAATAAAAAAAGGAGCACACGAATAAAATTTAACAAGGGATGACAAAAGTATACAACCACCTTCCGAACAACGCACAGGCCAAGAGCTCAATGACAGAGGAAAAACTCAATCAAATTTCCCAAACTATCGAGCAATATATGCAAAAAAATTGAGGAACTGAAGGAGAAGATGACTTCAACGACTCAATCGGAGGTTAGGGAGAAAAATAAAGTAGAGGGTGCACTCCAACTAGGAGAGTTGGAGAAACAAGTTAACATAGTCAAAGAACTGTTTGACAAAACAATGCATCTCTAGACAGTGCTGGAGGAGGATGAGCATGTCCAGCAGTGGGACCAGCAAGAATAAATGATAAGTGTCGAAATCGAGGACCTAAAGCAGAGGAATAAGACGATGGACATCACTGAGCATTTAAAAGGAATGAAGGACATGAAGAGATTGCATGTCGAACTAAAGATGGCGTAGGTGCACAAATAGGAGAGATCGGTGCAGATGGAACCCATCCAAGAGAAAGCAACATAGATGATCATGCAGCTGGAGGTAGAGAAGAGGAACATGGTGCAGACATAGGTGGAGTGCACAACCATGGTTCAATAGGAAATCATAGTACAGAACTTAGAAGCGCTTACATAAAAGGTCATGTAGGTCTAGACATAAGGGAAGGGACTGACAGACAAGTTCCAAAATCTAGCAGATGTTTTCAAAGGGGCACACAGTGCCTAGGTGGCTTGGGAAAATCCACATATTAGTGTTGGGGGCTTGTTGAGCGCGGACCCATTGTGGAATAAATAATAATTTTGGAGAATAAAACACAAGACAACTGGCAGGAAAAACAACACATGCAAGGAAAACACACATGGAGAGGAGGAAAGCATGCGAGGCACGCATGCAAGAAGACCTAACCATGATAGGGTTATGGTTTTGGTATTAATATGTAATGTATAGTAAGCTAAGAACATGTATAAATAGGTACCTAGGAGGTCTAGGTAGGCGTTCGATTATTCTCGGTCAAGATTTATGTTGTTCATAGGTTTGAAGTTGGATGTCATGTTGTCATATTGTTACTCCGATCTATTTTTTTAAGTTGTTGAGCTAAGGAGAGGGAATAAGACAGATGTTGAGGGTTAGATCATAGGCTGAGGATCCTGGTGTGATCTAGTCCGCCTCATCGTAAGGTCTTGACCTGTTTTGATGGAGAGTTGTAAGGCATGAGGGGCTGTAGTGTTGGAACCAAAAATAATCTAAGAGAAAAATAGCCAAATATGTGTGGATGTAGCCCAGGAGGGGTGAACCACGGTAGACCCTGCGTTATGTGACAAAATGTTATGTATCTTCTTTGGTGTTTATGATTAGATGTTAGATAATTGAATGAATGAATTAGTTAGATATGATATTTTACATGCATGAGTAAGAATGACAATATAATAAATAATGACAATATAATAAATCTAGATGTAGGAGCTAGTAAATGAATGAAGATCATAGATGATGCAATCACATATCCCCACTCTTTCCCAAGCTGCAAGGATTTGAGCATTGCAACCACCTTGTTTATTGCACTGCCTTTTGGTTTACCAGGGGGGCGGTAGTTTTAGAGGGATTTTGTTGGGAGCTTGTTTAAATATGAACCTGGGTCAACATATGACATTAAAGAAAGATCATAGTAGATAAATTAATAACCAACAATATGTCATCATGATTTTTTGCACACTAAGGATGGGTTTCAAGGCCCTAGTGAAGGTCCCAAAGATGTAAAACAATGAATTTGGTTGTAAATTATGATTCTAGGGATTATGGGAAATAGGACATTATATCATAAAATAGGAGATGCAGAGGGACTAAAAAATGTATTACCTTATTAAGTACCTTTGGGGATTAATTATGCATGATAATTAGTGGGTTGATATTAATTATTTAACATTAGGCCATGATCATAAACACCAATGTTCATTAATAGGATTGGCCTTCTGTCATTTTGAAAAGGGTGATCACCATTATTTGTTGTATGTAGTCTTTCAATAATTCACCCACAATGTTTCATATTCAAAAAGTTTGCATGAGATGCTATTAAAATTCTACATGATATCCAACACTAACATCCTAAGACGTTGATTATGACCACGAACCTAATAGGAGCATTGAGTGAGACATGTAATAGAGGCACCCAACCCAGGGAATTGACATGGAAACCTCTTTCATGAAGCTCAAATCACTCAACCACTTGAGCTATCCCACAAGGCTAAGCACACTAGTAATAAATGTCATCTACATATATACAATGTTTTTTCTACAAATTCCAACATATATGTTATTAAGTGCTATTCGATACACACACACACACACACACACACACACACACACACACACACACACACACATAGTTCTTTATAGAAAATACTATATGTCACAACTAGAATAATTGTTTTTCACATAGTTAAACTAAATATCCATGAACAAAACTTACATATTCTAAAAAGGCTAATTCAATTTCTTCCAACTCATCTTCTCGTAGGTTAGTTAAATTCATTTTCTTACACCATACTTAAATTCATTATACAAGTACCTCAAATGATTCCTCAAAGTCACCCACCCTTTTCAAATTTCCATTTCCACTAACGAGACCACCATGATTATGTGATTTTGCATTAATCTAATACATCTAATTCTTCTACCATCTATTAAATCACCTTTTTCCTTAAGCTATATTGCTATATTGTTGAATATTTTACAATATACTTATTAATAGAGAGTATAATAAATTCTCTTATAACATATATAAGGGTCCTCATCCTAAAATATAAACTTAGGTTTTTAAACAATCTTATAGAATTCATACTTTTATAACACATTGTTGCTTGGTTGCAACCATTGACACCACAAACTCTAGTTCATACATTTTGTTACTTAACTATTTCTATTTCCTTTCCAATGGGCACCACTACATTCAATATTTAATGCATTTTTTCAATATTACAAAATCTCTCTATACTCCTATAACATGTTTATTGGTTGCAATCATGGGCACCTCACCTCAAACTCTTGTTCAACCATTTCGTTACTCTTAACTATTTCTACCTCATTTCCAATCAATAAACACCTCAAACATCCATTTGAACATTTTTACACTCCTAACTATTTCATCTCCTATTTACCTTTGAGCACGATCTAACTACACCTTTCACCAAACCTCCCATACAATCACTCTCCTTTCGATGTTTCCACCAAACCTCATATACAACCACTCTCTTTTCAAGACACATATTACAATGAAATCTAACATTGCCTAATCTTTAGTATACCATTTCACATCTCAATCCCTCTCATCATGGACCTTCACCCTCTAGGGAGCAATCTTCCGGTTTTTAAGTGGTGTAGTTTTAAATTTTTGGTCAATTTAGAGCTCTGATAGATTTTATGATCATTTGGGTTGGTTTAAAATAGGTAAAACTCTTGATGTAAGGTTTTGAAATGTATAGAACTTTGATAAATACCAAACTCAGGCTACCCCTGTAAATCTCGCTGCATTCAGGCCTATTTTTTTAAGTAGTAGGCTAAGAAATTGATGGATTTGTATATTTAAGTGATTATTTCTATAAAATCCAAGTGCCCTGGGAGTTTCAGCATGCTGATTCCATTTCTACATTCAAAAATGAATTTTGAACAACAAATAAATAGTAATTAGTGTAAATTTATATCGCCCAATGACAAAAAAAACCATTTCTTAAAAGAACTAACCAACACCTTTTTTTTCTTTAATCTAAAAAACAAATATGTTTGCTACAGTGCTCCTTAAACATCATCTACTCCCTTTCAAAAAAGTGTGAATTTTTTAATAGCGTTCCAAATCCGTGCACGTGCAATTATAATCCAGTCGCTTTACTTTTCCAAATTTCGGGGGTGCTACAAAAAATTGACTGAAAATTGCGAAGTCTAGTAAGGTCCCACAGATTTTCTTTAGCTTACATATTTTCCAACATGCAATATCCATGGATGGTAATACTTGCGTATGGGTATACGTATGTTGATAGATGAGCATCCCGTCATTGTTTTCGACTTTGCAGTTTGCACAAGAACTCCTCCAAGACGGCCGTCTCCACAAATTTCGTTCTGAGACTTTTTAGGAAGTCGCGAGATCGAACGCTATGAAAGCCCAGAGTCATAAAAATCGGTTATTGGAGTGTATTCTCTCGGCACGCTAACTGGATTAGGGTTGTTGCTTTGAATGAGTTCCGAAAACCCGTTCTCCATGATCAGTAGATTCAGTACTACTCTGTATGTCTTGTATTTTGGGGATCTGGGTACCAATGATCATATATGAATCACAGCCTCACGAGATGTGGAGATCATCGCGGGATTTGATCTCGGCAAGTACTGACAAGGAGGAGACGAGCTCCAGATCGTTGGGCGGGTCGATACAAATTAACAAGGCGGGCACCGTGCAAGAAGGATATGTAGAATGGCTGCAGGAGGTGGTGGGGCAATACCATTCTCATACACATGATGGGGGAAGAGAGTGCAGATGTTCATCGGTGTTGGTGCAGCGAGTGGAGGCGCCAGTGAGCGTCGTGTGGTCGCTGGTGCGGCGCTTCGACGAGCCCCAAATCTACAAGCAATTCGTCCGCAGCTGTTTCATTCGAGGTGAGGGGGATCTGAAGGTCAAGGTCGGCTGCCTCAGGGAGATTCGAGTTGTCTCCGGTCTCCCTGCGGCCTCGAGCACTGAGCGACTGGACATTCTGGACGAGGAGCAGCATATTCTGAGCTTTAGCATCGTGGGAGGCGAGCACAGGCTCACCAATTATCGATCCATCACAACTCTGCATGAAAGGCTTATAAATGGGAAACCCGGAACCATTGTGATCGAATCCTATGTCGTGGATGTACCACATGGAAATACGAAAGAGGAGACATGTTTATTCCTGGATACCATCGTTAAAAGCAATCTGCAGTCCTTAGCTAACGTTTCCAAGAACCTTATCAGCACAGACCGCTGCTTATAGTCTCGCCGGGCGCAGTACAGTTTTTTTAAGATTTGTTTATTCTGTTTTTTGGATATCCAGTTTGACAATGTGTACAGGTGCATTTCCGGTGGACACTAGCAGAGGCCTTCGTGGTGGTCAATATAGATATCTGATCATGTGGGTCTGACGAATTTCGGTGTTAGACACTGCAATTCAATGGTTTCATGGGTTTTTCAAACTTCAAGATATTAGTTTCTACTGCGCGTTGGATGTTCGAATCTGCAATCGACATAAGCTCAGGAATATGGATGCTATATTGGTTTCGCGTTGGATGTTCGAATATGCAATCGAGATAATTTCAGGCATATGGATTGGTTTAGTCTTGGATGTTGGAATCTGCAATCGATCAGGCATATGGATGTGAGAAGGGTTTTTTATTTTTATCATAATTTCAAATGTAATTATCTTCATCAAAAAATGAATCTCAAATGTAATTATTTTCGTAAAAAAATGAATGTTAGTTGTAATTATCTTCCTCAAAAAATGTCGATATTCAAGTTTTCAACATAACTAGCACAGCCACATAATTGTGGCTGATTAATGCGGAAAGGTTGATAAGATGAAAAGAATCCTTAAAAGAATATATTAAATTTTATTATTGATTAACAAATAAACCGTTAACCTTCATTTATCTAGTGTTAATATTTTAATTTCTGTTAATCTCTTAGCATAGTTAGCGATCAAAGTAATTTTTAAATATGATTAGGTAAATGTAAAAAAGTAAACACATAAACTGATGTCTTTATAATAGCTAGGAAGTTAATGATTTAAATCACAGCCATTTATTTTGTGTGACTACTAAGAATATTTCAGCCATATTTAATCCGGTTCATAGAAAACTTATTAAGCACTAAACCCCTATTAAATCTTCCCATTGTCAATAGGTGTACGCCTTTCGGCATAAATATATAATTGAATTTTCAAGAAGGGTTAATTGGTTTAGTCTTAGATGTTGGAATCTGCAATAGATAACATCAGGCATATGGATGAGGAAGGGTTTTCTTATTTTGATCATAATCTCCGTTGTAATTATCTTCTTCAAAAAATGTGGATATTCAAGTTTTTAACTTAAATATATAATTGAATTTTCAAGAAGGGTTAATTGTTCCATTTATTCCAATTTATTTCAATTTGTTCAATTTATTTCAATTTTATTTACAACTTTGTAAATGTTAAATTTTTTTGATTGTATAACTGTTTTAAGTATTATTTATTTTGCTTAATTCTAGTCACATAAATTTATATTAAATTAGAATTTTGTGTTGTTTAAATTATATTTTTAAATACAGAAATAGATTCAAAATGTTGAAAAACTTTCATAATCATAAATTATACATAATTAACTACTCAAATATGTAAACCCAACAAGTTTTTACTAAATTTTAATCAAAATTGAATTAAAAATAAATAAAAAAAAATTAAAACATAGTTCAATTACTAAAAAAAAGATTTAAATAAAAAATCTGCAATTTACAGTATTTTAGGTTGAAAACCTGTAACTTAGAACTAGTTTATCGAGAACATGTTACAATTGCTTTTTGAAAATACGGCAAACTCCCCCAAATCGACTTGGTGTCGTCCACTCCACTCCATTATGAAGAAAGTCAAAACACAAGTTAAACTCCATTATGCCAGAGAAAGGCAAAACACAAGTTGCAGTAGCAAGTAGCCTCGTACGTTGAAATCAAAGCACAAGTTACACCATGCAAGTGGCCATGTACGTTGTCCATATTATTCATTGTCAAAATTGAATTTGATATTTCAAGATCACATATAGTGAAAAGGCTATTGGAAAGCAACGTAACATAAAAATATTTAAAAAATAAGAAAATATCTAATGGGAAATAGTGGAATATAAAATTATTCAAAATAATGAAAAAAATCAAAGGGATTGCATCAAAGGGCTTGTCTCCATCAAAGGGAATAAGAAAATATCTAATGGGAAATAGTGGAATATAAAATTATTCAAAATAATGAAAAGAATCAAAGGGCTTGTCTTGATCAAAGGGCTTGCATTTCATATAACGTAAAGTGTAAGAAGGTAGGTGTAAGAGATTTAAGACTCTTGTTTAATTCTATTTTGGGTAGTGGTAGTGGGACAATATCTGGTCTTAGTCATAGTTATATAAGATTGATCAATAGGTATTTACTACAATCATATTATGTTTCTTCTTTTAAGATTGACTTATAATTTCGTTTTAAATTACAATAGGTTAGATGAAGAACTAAATCTAATACAAACATGTTTATCCAAAAAATCCCAATAATACTTAGAAAATATTTTAATGCTTAGTTAACACAAAGTAAAGGAAGGGACATAACATTCATCCAAGTAAATAAACCACAATACATAAGAATAGGTGAGAGCCAAGGTGGATGTCTTAACTTTATTTATATGAAGAATGTTACAACTTACAATAAAGAAGCACATCCAATTTTCCACTACTCATTTATTAACTACAATTACAATTGTGACACCAACATTTGAAGAAACCACAGGCTTTCCCCCTATAGGTCATGTCTTTTTTTTTTTCTCATAGACATAACCAAATTCGTCCTATTGTGCCAACCTCTGAACCTAGAAAAACTATAGAACACTTGTTTCTGTTAATGATTTCTTATATATGCTTTAGCACTTTTGAGGTGTCCTCCTTTTATATTAGACTTGAGTTACCTTTTTCTTCTTCTTAGGTGTCATGCAAGTCCAAATGGATCCATGCGCCATCCATAAACTTTGCAACCTTTGGTGCCATATTTGTTCATTGTTTGTGTCCAACAAGTGCACCCAAGTGCACCTAGCCACTCGACATGTGTATTTTGCAAGTGTGTCTGAAGGTATGCATCCACCAACTAAGGGACATTCAACCCCTTGGGTCCACACATTCGTCTCATGTGCCCAAGGTGTCCCAAATTGTATAAATGAGACATGAAATGATCCACCACTCTGTCCATTGATTCAATAAACAACCTTTGGCATTGCAACTTTATGCAGAAACCCTTTGTTCCCACTTGAGTTTTGCACCTCTGACATCTATAGATGGAGGCCTTGCATTCTCCCCCACTAAACTTGTTGTCATCCTGATAACATTCAACTAGCACTTGTCTAAGTTCCCTAAGCTTATGCTTCTCGAACCTTCAAACTTTGTCTTCATATTTACACAATCTGCATTTCATTTCTCCACCATTCTCCTCTTCAAGTATGTCTTTCCTACTAACAAATTATTTATGCCTTTGATTGTTACCAAAGTAAGTGGTCCTATGTGAAAGTATATTTTCCACTTCTAGCTCTAGTTTGTCTACTATCAATGCAGGGGATCTAGATGGTCCAATTCTATTAGGATCACCTTCCTTAATCCTACAAAGCTTTAACTGATTAATATGGGAAATTGGATGGTAAGGTCTTATGTTGTCTATCAATTCCAACCTATAGGTGACATTGCCAATCTTCTCAAGTACCTCAAATGGTCCTTCAAACCATTACAATAAAGCATAAGAAATGCTACTTAGCGCTTGGCACTGATCTTTACCCAATTTAAGTAAGACCATGTTGCCAACTTGAAACCATGCCTCCCTCATATCATCATGTGCCCAATGCTTCACCATTTTCATGGAATTTTTCAACTAAAAATGATTCATCTCCAATATTGATCTAGATTGGATCATCATACAATTTGTCATCTATCTTGGTACTTTCTTGGTGGAAAGAATTGGAGGGACCAACTTGGAAGTTCGTTTTAGTGGCAAGTTCTAGTTTGGAAAATTAGAGTCAAAAACTATTTAAAATATTCCTTGGCTAGTTTGAGGTATCAAACTATTGATAGTGAGGGGGGGGCAGTGCTGGTGAAATTATATGGTTAATATATTGAAATCATTAATATGTCAATATGGTTTCGTAATCAATAGATTTTATGCACTATATGTGTCGATGACATATAAGTTCATATGTTTGATGAGTATAGCCTAAATAATAAACACTCCAAAACCAATACTCTATTTCACAATCTTCAAACAATATTCTTCACACAGTTTAAAAACCAGAAATAAAAACTCATAAACAAAATCTCAACAAGCATGTAATTTAAAGGCTCTTGCTCAGGTAATGAATCTGTTCATTTACAGGCTCATGAAAGGAAAATATGAACTTTGATTCTGTTTCCCGTGGCAACTAGTTTAACAATAAACTGTAATTAACTCTCTACACATTCTTAAAAGGAAGACCATTCATAATCTAATAAATCCTGGAAGAAATACTAGGTGTAGTAAGATACTCAATTATAGGTTCATGTAGGGTGAGAGATGGAGATCTTAACTGTTACTGTATTTGCAAAATAGAGATAAACATTAAAGCATTCAATCTAACAAATGATTGTCCACACACACACACACAAGAATAAAAAATATTAACTCAGAAATCTATATTGCACTCAGGAATGCTCACTCACTCAGAATTACCACAAATCTATATTGTGTTTTGTCAAATGTCTTACTGAAACACAACATAAATAAAATTAGATACTACGATCAAAACACATAATTTTTTTATCCACACACAAACCAGAATTATATCCACACAGATAAATACAAGGAAGCTTACGTTGGTTTGGACGATGGGCCCTTTCCATACCAACAACATAGATTTAAAAGAAACTTACAGAATGAAGGATTTGATCACACACATAAATTCAATAAGTTGTAATTCATATCATTACTTCAGTAATAGGTGTACAATCAACAGTTTTCTCAGGAATCAAGTCTACAACATAACATTGCTTTATTGTGTCTTTGTGTATCTATCATCTACAAGTCCCTCTCTTTTAAAGAGAAACACTCATTACAACCGAGAGCCAAAGATAACATAAAATGCTTGCGTAAATATTATAATTGGTTGATATACTATTTTTCATGGAAACAAATTTATCCTAATGAAATAAAGTGCATGAGGATAAATTGTACGTTGTCTTCAAAAAACAAAGGATGATCTAGCCAACAAATTCCTTGGACCCATCGAAAGAAAATTCATTCAAACGCCCAAGCCTGTAGATGGAGAACTAGTATCGGATGTGCACAGCTGGAACGAGAAGATTGGTATCGAATGCGCACAGTCAAATAAATTGGTACCGGAATAGCGCAGAAATAGGCATCGAAAGAGTTGAGTATCGGATGCACGTAGGCATGTACCGGATGAGGAGTTGTGTCATAATCTGTGCTTGAATCAATAAAGGTAATTATAGATCATTTAACATCAATATTTTAATTCCAAATATTAAGAAATCACATAAATCATGGTCTAAACATAGGTTACCTCATGTGCACACAAGAATGGTTAAAATCTATTTCATTGAAGAAAATAGGCAAATTGTACATATGTCTAAGCTAAAATTGGTCAAGATAGAGGAAAAGATAAGGTAATTGGAGGCATAAAAAAGGAGACCCAACATTCCTCCATGCCGAATTCATTTCATGTCCTCATGCAAAAATTTCTAAAATGGATCTCAAAATTGCAAAATTGGTGTTGTCTTCCATCCTGCCTTAACATTATTTTCCTGGTTTTAGGATATCAAAACTTGAAGCCTCATCCTAAAGTGCCCTCTTAATAACTCTTATGTACTGTATCAGGCTCTGGGCCTTATTGATCTTGGCAAAGACCTCATCATGCTCATCCTGTAACATTCGATTATGCTCCTTCAACTGTGCAATTTCTTTCTTGATGTATCTGTCCAAAAATTTATACTCCTCCACTTCTTGCTTCAATTCTTTATTTTTTTTTGTAAGCCTTCAAACGTTTAGTACCAACTGATGTTTGGTCAAAGAACTAACAAGTTCAAGTATTTATTTCTCATTTACCTCCTCCCTAGCTTCAACTTCATTCCTTAAATCATTCAGAGTCTCTGTTACTAACTCCTTAGTTTCACTAATAGTTTCTACATGCATATCTTCTTTCTCTGGTGAAGTAATAATGTCAATTGGATCCTCTAGAAAAGAAGGAACATGAGGAATTGTCACCTTTTTAGCCATGATCTGAGTGGTTCTGCGTTCTGGACTTGATGCTTGATCGGGTTTGCTAACAAGAATGAAAAATTCTTGTTTTCTTCTTTTTATGCTCAGATATGGGCACTGGAATTTGATTTTCCTATGCCTTCCTTGTTTTTAGTCTAGAGGACTCAGATGTAGGCAGTGGAATTTTTTCTTCCTATGCACTTGTTTTTTTTCTACTAGAGGACTATGCCATAACACTCTCTTCATTGATTCTAAGTTTCTTCATACCTTTAAATATCAATTCAAGGGTCTTCTCCAATTTTCCAACCTTCTCTTGAGTTAATTGAACAATTAATTCTGGAACACTATCTGCAATTTCTCCTGCATCACTATCAGACCGCTATTTCTTCCTCCTTTTCTCACTAATTTGTGTTTTTCTTTTAGTTGACAAGTTTGGGCAAGGTTTCTTGTCTTTGGATGATCATTTCACCTTAGGTGCAGGTCGTCCTTCTAACACTATTGTTTTTCCCTTGTCCAATTTGCTAACAGACTTCAGTGAACTAGGTCCAACAATGTCTACTTGATTTCTTGAATTCTTTCATTTTTTTTACTTCCCCCTTCTTTCTGCCTAACTCCATACTACATTCTCCCATCAAAAAAAATTTCCACAGAATTAGAAACCTCCTCTTGAGCAAAGTTTTTTGTGAGTATTTTCTTCCAGCTGCTACCTCATTTTCTCAACTCATGAAAAACAAGAAGTTTCATCAACCCATGGTGATCGATACTAGTTTCATGCTTCTTAGAGGAAAAATTAACACCTCTCACCATTTTATTCAAACTCATCCAAATAAATTGGGGAAAATGTATTTGTGGTCCACCCTCAAAATGAAACAACAACCTTAAATGATAAAGGGAATTTACAACACACCTCCCTTCACAGGTTATAAACCTATGCAAGTTGACAAGCATCGTCCAATATTCCTCCTTGATCCAACTCCAGGAGATTCCTTTTGTCCAATCTGGGTCCATATGTTCAGGCTTCAAAAAAGTTTGGCAGAGCCTCTTATCAATGATGATACCTTTGAAATATTTCTCTCCAGTAGAAGGTAAATCCGTTTCTTTTTCTATGGTGGCTTCGGTGATCATTAACTTTAGTTCTCCCAACTGGACACTCTCTCCATCATAAGTTTGGACGAAGGAATGGGAAATTCCCTCATGATGTCCTTTGAATATTTCTAGAAAAGGAACCCAACTAGCCCTCTCAAATTTCTCTCTGAATGCTTGATATTCCTCTGTCTCTCTATAAATATGGAACACAAGTTCATGTCTGTCAATCCCCATGCCAACTTGAAAACAGGTCTCAAAATAAGTGTAGGCAACAAGATTTGGGAGAGGGTCTGGTACTAGAACAGAGTAGCGAGAACAGTGTGACGGAGACAGAGTAACGTGATGAATTGATAGTATGAATGAATAGAGTGGAGGTCATATAGTGTGGAATGGGTAAATAACGCTCATTTGGATGGCGAAACCATCCAGAAGAGTGTTTATGAATTGAAACGAGAATACAATGGTCAAATCATTGCAATGATGGTGAGGTAAGGACAAGTCATAAATTATGTTGAGGGATCACATCCATGGATAATGTGACGATCATATCCAGAAGTAATGTCACATCCCATTCACACCGGTTTTCGTAATGATTGTAGGGAATGTGGTCGATTTAACCGGAATTCACCATTATGTAGCAGTTGACGTCAATGTTTCTGGAAGGTAATCACAAGTTTAACAGTTACCGAAACAATGGTTTGAATCAATAATTAACAACGTAAGATTATAGAAGGTGGCATAATCATAATTTTGACATCACACTAATAGGATTCTTCGACAAGAGATTTTCAAACTGGAACAATCCTGCTCAAGGTATGATTGTTATTTTTCCAATCATATCAACAATCACTCCATGAAGAAATTTGAATACATCGTAAATGATTTTAAAAACATGGGAATAAACATGAAGACTTCATAAGATAATGATAGGGAGATTTAACAACTTAAGGTAATGAATGTTCATCAGAGTAACCATATATTTAGCATATAATTAATATGACTTTTAATAAAAGGAATAAAATAATGAGCTCATACCTCCATTACCTGAAGTGTGCTTTGTCAAACAAGGAAAACATCAGGTATAGGACAACTTTTACCAAAATTCCACCATTAGTACCGGATGACAGTCTTAGTACTGGACCAACACAAAAAAAAAATTTAGTATCGGACCAACACAGGAAATTGTTTTAGTACCAGGCCAACACAAGAAGTCTGCTCTAGTACCAGATGAACACATAGACTCTTTCCAACACCGGATGAAGTTTTGATAAGGTAGCTGAATGTTAAGTCTTCAAATTAGAATCTTGTAGGCTTCTCTTTGTATCTTAGCATGTTTTGAGGGTCAAGATGGAGTAGGTGTTGACACTTACTAATGATGCATGTGAATTTGTTTTGTTGGAGTATCATGCTGTAAAAACTACAAACATCACACTAGTACATGAATGTTGAAATTACAGCAGAAGTGTCATAAAATGAGGCAAAATAATTCAATGATTGGGCTCCAAGATCTGTAACAAGAAGGAAATTGTAGTAGAACAACCTCCTGTTGAGATGCAAAAACCTCCTCTTTTTGCAACTACACTAACCATTGCTTCTGTTGCCACTTCCATTTTATTGGAAAGGAAAACCTAACTACTATTGTCCTATGGATTTTTCTCAAGCCAATATCATTTAATTCTTGCCGATGTTTTCTATTTTAAGGAGTCTGAAAAAATTAAAGAAAACTCCATCTACTATCCTATGAATTTTTCTCGAGCCCGGGCCAGTTAATGCTCGTCGGTGTTTTCAATTTTTAGGAGTCTGAAAAACTTAAAAAAAACTCCATCTACTGTCCCGTGGATTTTTCTCGATCCTTGGCCAGTTCCTATTCGCCGGTGTTTTCAATTTCTAGTAGTCTGAAAAACTTAAAGAAAACTCCAATAGGTTCCTTTTCCATAAGTAATCTACGAGGGATGGATAAATGAATAAAATTAGACCTAGTATATGTCCTCCTTATTTCTTATCTACATGAGAACAAAATTATCTTTTTCTCTTGTTAGTAACACCAAAATCACTATCTAATAACACACCTATATACATAATATGTACAAGGTTAAATTAAATCGCACAACAAAACTTACGGTGGTGGATCAATAGGAGGAGAACTCCCCTTGCTAACCAATTGCATTTCAGAATTTTGAAGAACATGTTTGATAAAATCCTCTTTAGACAATGCATTATGATAAAATTTCAATCGATGTCCATTTACGAAAAAGGAAGTTTGATCTTCATAAATAGTTTTATCTTAACTAAACCATTTTTGTAAACTGTCTCTACTTCATAGGGTCCCAACCATCGAGTGGAAAATTTACCCTTGAAATTATTGAACCTACTATCATATAGCAGGGCCTAATCACCTGGATGGAAAGACTTCTTCTTAATGTACTTATCATGCCATTTAGTCCTTTGTTATTGAATAAGTGTAGTCCTCTTAAGAGCATCATGTCTGATTTCATCAAGCTCATTCAGCTACAATAACCTCTATTTTGAGTTTCATCTAAGCCCATACCCAATTGCATAGTATTCCTAAAGGTTTTTACGTGAAATTCTATGGGAAGCAACACTTGTTTCCAAAAAACCAATTCATAAGGTGTATTGTAACACACCCACTACGGGAACTAAGATTTTTCGGCTTTTTCCTCCTCTTTACAGAGGAACAGAATCCCCGAATTCCTACGAGGTTCTAGTGTCGGCTAGGTATTCCAATCAGGACCTTCACCACACCAACTCACTGGTTCTTTCGTTGAAGATCCATCATGTACAACTCCCGCACCAAACGTAGGATTTACTCCCATGTGTTCATCGGATGTGACCCCGGGCTAAGCCAAGAGGCCCCTTTCACATTTCAGGACTTCAGAAACCAGGAGATTGAAATGCGAGGGAGTCGAGTTCTTCGACTCCCCGAACCCCAAAACCCGAAATTCTATTCACACCAAACCGCTTCAGGATTTCACCTACCAAGATTTCGCGTACTGGGATTTAACGATGTAAGAGGACGAGGGTTTCCTACCCTTCGGTTTCACGGGTGTCGAAACATCGAAAACCCTATATCCGTCAAACCCATTTCGGGGTTTCATCCATTGGATTTTCGTGCCTCGCGAATACGAGGAAAACTGACCTTTAGGAATCTCGGGTAACAAAATGCTGAAACACCAAAATTATATGTGCTAATCCATTTTGAGAGTTCGCCTATCAGGATTTCACAATAAGTGAGGATAGGAGGTATCGCACCTGGGTTTCCGAGGAGCCTAAACTCCGAAACATCATAACTTTTACATGCTAGTCCATTTTGGGGTTTTGCTAATCGAGATTTTGGGATTGGTGAGTATAAGGGAACTTACCCTTGGGTATCCTGGGTGCCGAAACACCGAAACATCACAACTCACCCATGCTAGTCCATTTCGGGGTTTCTCTAATCAGGATTTCAGGATTGGCGAGTACAAGGGAACTTACCCTTGGGTATCCCGGGTGTCGAAACACCGAAACATCACAACTCACCCATGCGAGTCCATTTCGCGGTTTCGCTAATCGAGATTTTAGGATTGGAGAGTACAAGGGAACTTTCCCTTGGGTATCCTGGGTACCGAAACACCGAAACATCACAACTCACCCATGCTAGTCCATGTTGGGGTTTCACTAATCGGGATTTCGGGATTGGCGAGTACAAGGGAACTTACCCTTGGGTATCCCGAGTGTCGAAACACTGAAACATCACAACTCACCCATGCTAGTCCATTTTAGGGTTTTGGGATTGACGAGTATAAGGGAACTTGCCCTTGGGTATCCCGGGTGCTGAAACACCGAAACGTCGAATCTATACGTGCTAAGCAATTTTGGGAGTTCGCAAACTGGGTTTGCAGGATATGCAACGATAGGAGGTCTCGCACCTGGGTTTCCCGGAAGCCGAAACTACGAAACCTACATACATATATTTATATATATATCGCTCAACCTATTTCAGGTTTTCCTCCATCGGGATTTTGCGAGTCGGGTTTTTGAGACTGGCGAGTACCTGGGGCCCGCACTTAGGTACCCTGGGTGCCGAAATACCAAAATATAATAACTTCTCCACACTCTATATTTTCAGGATTTCACAAGTCGGGATTTCGGGACTTGCGAGTACAAGGGAACTTTCCCTTGGATATTTCGGATGCCGAAATACTGAAATATCGGGATTTAGCTATACGCTGTCATTTCGGGATTTCGCATGTCAGGGTTTCAGGACTTGCGAGTATAAGGGAACTCACACTTAGGTACCCCGAGTGTCGAAATACCGAAATGTCGAAGTCTAAGAGGGTCATTCTCTCTCGTGCAGGGTTTTAAGACTTACGCCATAAAATCCTCCAGCACATCCTTGGATATACTTTCCAAAAAGGGTGTCCCTGTGGGGAGATCTATCTAGGGCATTACTTGATACAAATAAGGGAAAAAATTTCCCGAGAACAGAATTGAAAATTGAATCCGTTCAAAACATATGTGTGTGTGTGTGTGTGTGTGTGTGTGTGTGTGTTTACGTAAGCCGTAGGTGGTCTTTCCAACATAAGCATGCAATCAAAATGTGTGTGTGTGTATATATATATATATATATATATATATATATATATATATATATATATATATATATATATATATATATATATAAGCCATAGGTGGTCTTTCCAATATAAGCATACAACCACCATTTCTGATCAAAACACCATACATATAGTCTTACACTATAACCATTCATAATTACACAAACCATGAACATACATGTCATAATACTAATTTCAAGATATGAGATATAACACTTATCGGAAAAACACCAGGTTTGAAGCAACTGCTAAGAGGGGTGCTCGTTTCCACCCAACCGTAGGCTTAGCGATTCCGAATGGATTTACCACTAGCCACCCCTGAGCTTAGACCACGATGTTGTGAGACTGAATCTTTGTTCATCAGAAGTCAAGAATGAAGGTTACTCTCCTTCTTCTCTACTTATCAATCACTCTGTATATTTGTCCAGAGTCCTTCCAATTTCTCCCCTCTTGCGATCTCTGTCACAACTGCCCCCTTCCCACACCTCTTTCCTGCCTTTTCTTTTCTGGAGAGGTTGCATGTGGCACAAACTTCCCCGTGGTGGTCAGGTCTGAGGCTTCCACAGATGGGCGGTTCACCCCCATCCCTCATTAACTCATGAGGAGCCTCTTCACCTACCATCCCGGTGAGTAATTCATTCCGGGGCCAGCGAGCCACTCATGATCTTCAGGCCAGTGAAAACCAAATACGGTATTGGTTTTGGTGGAAGTTAACGCCACCATTCCAGGTGCCTTCCACCACCTTTCATCATCCATCGTGGTCTCTTTTCAGCACATCCCCCTCCCAGTAGTTCTGCAACATATATTCATAACATTATTTACATTCGTCGACCATTTATAATAAGGTCCATTCCAAATCACACATTCACATCTTTGAGTCTACCATAGTTCTTAGCTAGTATAGTTAGTTTTATAGACTAGGGGAAACAATGTGTTACAATTCCCTCCTCCTTAAAGGAACACCATCCTCTATGTTCTATCTATCAATATGACATGTATGTATAGAGGTAAAAAAAATCGGATATGCCTATTTCATGGCATCCTCCATTTCCCATGTTGCCTCATCTGGGCCAAAATGTCTCCACTGCACCTTGACCTGTGCAATGGTTCGGTTATGAAGTGTGGTTTCCTTTCTGTCCAGTATGCATTGAGGTTCTGGTAGGAATTCTCCCTCCGGTTCCACCTGGATCACAGACCAGTCAATTATATGATTAGAATCATGTACATATTTCTTCAATAATGAAACATGGAAAACATTATGTTCTTTTATTGTGGGAGGAAGTGCTAGCCTATAGGCTATAGGTCCCACTCTATCTAGAACCCCAAAGGGTCCACAATACCAAGGTGCCAACTTTGCACAAGCTCCCATTTTTAGGTAACTCTTCCTGGGCCTAACTCTAAGATATACATGGTCTCTTGTCTTGAACTCTCTTGGAGTTCTCTTTTGGTCAGCGTAACTTTTCTGTCGGTTCTGAGCGATCTTTAGGTTTTGTTTTATCTGAGTCACTTGTTGTACCATTTCTTTCAACATGTTGGGTCCAAAAGAAATTCTGTTTACGGGATTAATCCAACTGATAGGAGTGTTGCACGACCTACCATAGAGGACTTTGAAGGGACTCATCTTTAAGGATTCTTGGTAGCCATTGTTGTAGGTGAATTCCACCAGTGGCAGGTAATCTTCCCACTTCTTGGGTTGATGCATTACATGCATTCTTAGCATGTCTTCTAGTATTTGGTTCACTCTTTCCGTCTGTCCATCGGTTTGAGGGTGATAGGTTGTGCTAAATAGTAAATTGGTCTCTAGACCAACCATCAGTGATTTCCAAAAGTTGGAAGTAAATTTCGTGTCTCTGTCAGACACGTTCTCTTTCGGTATACCATGAAGTTTAAATATCTCCTTCATGAATACGTTGGTGATGTCTATTTCCTTACAAGTTGACTTGACAGGGATAAAATGAGCGGACTTGCTCAATTTATCCACCACTACCATGATGGTGTCATTCTGTCTGGTTGAGGTTGGTAATCCAGTGATGAAATCCATGGAGATGGTTTCCCATTTCCATTCTAGGTCTGGTAGAGGTTGTAATAATCCTGTTGGGTGTCGGTGTTCTGCTTTTACCTGTTGGCATTCTAAGCATTTGGATAGGTACTCAGCTATGTATTTCTTCAATCCAGGCCAATAGAATTGTTTCCTGGTGGTCGTGATCATCTTCTGGTATCCTGGATAACTAGTATAGGGTCTTTTGTGCAGTTCATCCATTATGAACCTCTTCAAGTCATCACAATCTAGGATATACAATCTGTTTTTGTAAGTGAGAAGACCTCCTTCCATCATTTGGAAACCTCCATACTTTATCCCTGTGGGTTCTTATTGCAGGTACGAGGTCACGGTCTGGAAGAAGGTGTATGTTTCTTGTGCATTTCTGACTCTTTCCTTGACATCTGTCTCGCAGGTGCTTACCGCTTCCAGGTGAATTGTTTTTATTCTTCTGCTAAGGGCATCGACAACCCTATTTTCCTTTCCCTTAATATGTTTGATTTCAAAATCAAACTCGTTGAGGAGGTCCATCAATCTAGCTTGTCTGGAATTGAGTTTGGGTTGGTCAAACATATATTGCAATCCATAGTGGTCTGTCATAAGTACAAATTTTCTTCCGAGGAGGTAATGCCTCCACATTTTCAAGGCGTGCACTATGGCAGTCACCTTTAGATCATGGGTCACATAGTTGACTTCGTTCTCATTCAATTTTTGGGAATCATAGCAGACCACACTTCCTCCTTGCATAAGGACTCCTCTGAGCCCTTCCTAACAGGAATCAGTGCACACGAGCAAATCATCTTCAGGATTGGTGATCTTCAACATGGGTGCGTGGGTCAGTAGATGTTTCAGGGTTTGAAATATTTCTTCACATTTTTGTATCCATGTGAATTTTGTCCCCTTTTTATGGCGGGCAGTGATTGGACAACCAATCTTGGAGAATACTTTTATAAATCTCCTATAGCATCCTACTAATCCCATAAAGGATCTGATATCCAAAACATCCTTTGGGGTAGGCCATTCCATGATAGACCTGATTTTGTCAGGGTCTACTGCTACTCCTTCTTCAGATAGGACATGGCCTAAGTAATTTATTCGTTTCTGGAAGAATTCACATTTGCTGAATTTGGCATAGAGATGATGTTCTCTTAGCACTTGCAGCACAAGCCTAAGATGCTCTTCATGCTCTTCTCCATTCTTGGAGTAAATTAATATATCGTCAATAAAAACCATCATAAATTTGTCTAGGAATTTGCTGAGTACATTGTTCATCAAGCACATGAAAGTGGCAGGGGCATTGGTTAACCCAAATGGCACTACCATAAACTCATAGTGACCATACCTCGTCCAAAAGGTAGTTTTATGGATGTCTTCACCCTTGATTCAGACTTGATGGTATCCCGACCTCAAGTCAATCTTTGAGAAAATAGACGCACCCCCCAATTGATCGAACAGGTCATCGATCATGGGCAAGGGGTACTTGTTCTTTATGGTTACCTTATTAAGTTGTCTATAATCTACACACAGTCTAAGGGTACCGTCCTTCTTATTCACAAATAGGACTGGTGCTCCCCATGGAGACACGCTGGGCCGAATATAGCCCTTATCCATCATTTCTCTCAATTACAATTTGAGTTCAACTAGTTCAGGTGTGATCATCCTGTAGGGTGTCTTAGACACCGACACCGCGCCTGGTACAAGTTCTATCGAGAAATCAATGTCCCTTCTCAGAGGTAGGCACGGTACCTCTTTCGAAAATACGTCTCTGTATTCTCTCAGGGTAGGGTGGTCTTCGAGGCTTGGTTTGTCACCTTCAATTGTTTTCAACACCTGTATTGCATATAGGGGACATCCTTTTCGGTAATACCTTCACATTTGTAGAGATGATATTTGTCTCACCGAGATAGGTTTTCGGATCCCTTGAAGGGTTATCCTTTTTCCTTCTTTACTTACACATTCTAAGGTTTTATGGTAACAATCCAATCTGGATTTATGGGCGGCTAACTAGTCCATACCAATCAACAGATCATACGATCCCAAGGGCAACATGTTAAGGGTTTCTTGGGTGGGGAATTTACCCAACATTAATTGGCAGGATGGTATGACCTCTGCTACCCTTCTTTTGGTGCCAGTGACTAACTGTACCAACCATGGCTTGGTAGGTTTATGTGGCTGTAGTTTACACTTATCAACAGTCTTAGGGGCTATATAACTCAAGTTTGAACCAGGGTCAATCAGAATAGACACTAGATGGTTGGAAATCATACCTTCTATTTCCACCACTGAAGCTTGGTGGTCGGCTTGATTATTATCCAAGGCTGCATAAATTTGTGGCACACTCCTAGCCACATCATTGACGGTGGTAGCTCCCTAGATGTTGTAAATTCTCCGACTATTCTAGTGTCGGTGTGGACAATCTCTCTATAGATGTTCTTCTCTGCAACCCCAACATTTCAAAGGTTCTCTCTTTGAGTTATCAACCTTCACTGGTACAAATCCAAAGGTTTTATTTCCGCCTAAGGAGGGAAAGTTCTGCTGGTGTACACTCTGGGTTGGGAAGCTCATCCTTGAGTTCTTCTTATAGTTCTTAAATCTTGGGGATTTAACCCCTTTCTTTGAAATCCCAAACTTTTCTTCTGTTTCCAGCCTTCGTGAGGTCCCATCTGATACCCAAGTTGTTCATAACAATATCTTTCCTTTTAGATAGTATCTTCTAGGGTCTTTGGTTCATCAAATTCAATCCTGTTCTGATAGTCCTTAGGTAATCCACTGATGAATTGTTACACCTTTTCCTTTTCTTCTTTTATGTAGGGTACATACCTCAACAACTCGAGGAATTTGCTGACATATTCCTCTATGGTGAGTTGCCCCAACTTAAGTTCATATAATTCTTTAGTCTTTTCGTCGAAATATTTTTCCGACAAATAATTCTTCCTGTAGTATTTCTCAAACCATTCCCAAGACAAGTCTTCTTCGTGAATCTCTTTTTCATTCTTAAGGTCTTCCCACCAAATGGAAGCCTTTCCATTCAAGTTGAAGGTGGCTACTCGGGCCTTCAAGTTTTCTGAGAAGGCATGGACTCTGAAATATTTCTTTAGTCCAAGTAGCTAAGCCTTCGCTTCCTCTCCCTTATTTATTTCACCGTCGAAGGAGGGTGGTTTGGCATTCTTGAAATCTTCGAGATTATGACTCTTGGAAAGTTGCTTCTTCTTTCATTTTCTTCGGGAATGAGAACTATTTCTACTGCTAGAAGATCCCTTCGAGTCGCCAGCTACCTTTCTAGAAGAATCCTCCAACACTTGTCCCTTATCTCTGGGGTGCACCTTTCTCGAGGTGCTCCTCTCAGTGTGGCCACTGACATGACCCCGTTTCTGTGTCTCATGTTCATGTTGCAATTGCCTTTGTATGTCGGATAAGATTTGCAGTAAAACTGCATTAATTTCCATTTGCTTCTCTTGCTCTTTTATCATCCTTTCGTTGTCAGCCTTACAGCTCTGTAATTCGACCATGAGACTCCTCACAGTCTCAGCCAGATATGGAGGGGTCCCTACAACCCTCCTTTCGTCAGAATCTTCGTCTCTATTGTGGGAGCCCTCCCCCACTTCATGGTGATTCACCAGTCTATACGTCTGAAATTTCCCGCAGTTGATCTTCCGCTTGTGTGTAAAATAAAAAATGCTAGTTGTTAGTCAATGTTTAGATTCATTTATAACCAGTACATAATTCATGTTTTTCACATGCATATACACAATAGGAGTTTTCTTTCTTAACTTCGAATTTTAATTGAGGGGGTCAAGATAAAGAGTTACTCCTTTTAATAGTACTCTGAATGGAGTCTCTGCGCAACCTGTTCATGAGCCCAAGCAGGCCAAGTGCTGTAACCATGCTCTGATACCAATTTGTAACACACCCACTATGGGAACTAAGATTTTTTGGCTTTTTCCTCCTCTTTACCGAGGAATAGAATCCCCGAATTCCTACGAGGTTCTAGCGTCAATTAGGTCTTCCAGTCAGGACCTTCACCACACGAACTCACTGGTTCTTTCATTGAAGATCCGTCGTGTACAACTCCTGCACCAAACGTAGGATTTACTCCCATGTATCTGTTGGCTATGACCCCGGGCTAAGCCACGAGGCGCCTTCACATTTTGGGACTTTGAAAACTGAGAGATTGAAATGCGAGGAAGTCGAGTTCTTCGACTCCCTGAACCCCAAAACCCGAAATTCTATTCACACCAAACCGCTTCGGGATTTCACCTGTCGAGACTTCGTGTATCAGGATTTTGCGATGTAAGAACACAAGGGGTTCCTACCCTTCGGTTTCATGGGTGACGAAACACCGAAAACCCTATATCCATCAAACTAATTTCAGGGTTTCATCCATCAGAGTTTCGCACCTGGCGAATACGAGGAAAACTGACCTTTAGGAATCCCGGGTACCGAAATGCCAAAACACCAAAATTATATGTGCTAATCCATTTCGGGAGTTCTCCTATTGGGATTTTGCGATATGTGAGGATAGGAGGTATCGCACCTAGGTTTCCTGAGATCCGAAACTCCGAAACATCATAACTTTTACACGCTAGTCAATTTCGGGGTTTCGCTAATCGGGATTTCAGGATTGGTGAGTACAAGGGAACTTACCCTTGGGTATCCCGGGTGCTGAAACATAGAAACATCACAACTCACTCATGCTAGTCCATTTCGGGGTTTCTCTAATTGGGATTTCGGGATTGGAGAGTACAAGGGAACTTACCCTTGGGTATCCCAGGTACCGAAACACCGAAACATCACAACTCACCCATGCTAGTCCATTTTAGGGTTTCGCTAATCGAGATTTCAGGATTAGCGAGTACAAGGGAACTTTCCCTTGGGTATCCCGGGTGTCGAAACACCGAAACATCACAACTCACCCATGCTAGTCCATTTCGGGGTTTTGATAATTGGGATTTCGGGATTGGTGAGTACAAGGAAACTTACCCTTGGGTATCCCAGGTGCCTAAACACCGAAACATCACAACTCACCCATGCTAGTCCATTTTGGGGTTTCGCTAATCAGGATTTTGGGATTGGCGAGTAAAAGGGAACTTACCCTTGGGTGTCCCGGGTGTTGAAACACTGAAACATCACAACTCACCCATGCTAGTCCATTTCAGGGTTTCGCTAATCGGGATTTCAGGATTGGTGAGTACAAGGGAACTTACCCTTGGGTATCCTGGGTATCGAAACACCGAAACACCAGATCTATACACGCTAAGCAATTTCAGGAGTTCGCAAACCGGGTTTTCGAGATATGAGACGACAGGAGGTCTCACATCTAGGTTTCCCGGAAGCTGAAACTCCGAAACCTACATACATATATTTATATATATATCGCTCAGCCTATTTCGAGGTTTCCTCCATCAATATTTCACGAGTCGGGTTTTCGAGACTCGTGACTACATGGGGCCCGCACTTAGGTACCCTGGGTGTCGAAATACCGAAATATAGTAACTTTTCCACACTCTATCTTTTTTGGATTTCACAAGTCGGGATTTTGAGACTTGCGAGTACAAGGGAACTCGCCCTTGGATATTCCAGATGCCGAAATATCTAAATATTGGGATTTAGCTATACGCTGTCATTTCAGGATTTCGCATGTTGGGGTTTCGGCACTTGCGATTACAAGGAAACTCACACTTAGGTACCCCGGGTGCCAAAATGCCGAAATGTCGAAGTCTAAGAGGGCCATTCTCTCTCATGTTGGGTTTTAAGACTTACGCCATAAAATCCTCTAGTAGATCCTTGGATAAACCTTCCAAAAAGGGTGTCCCTATGGGGAGATCTATCCAGGGCATTACTTGAGACAAATAAGGGAACAAATTTCCCAAGAACAGACTTGAAAACTGAATTCATTCAAAACATATATATATATATATATATATATGTGTGTGTGTGTGTGTGTGTGTGTGTGTGT
>ML779974.1:748675-781795 GCA_009831015.1 Picea engelmannii
ATATATATATATATATATATATATATATAAACACCAGGTTTGAAGCAACTGTTGAGAGGGGTGCTCATTTCCACCCAACCGTAGGCTCAGCACTTCCGAATGCATTTACCACTAGCCACCCCCGAGATTAGACCACGATGCTGTGAGACTGAATCTATGTTCGTCAGAAGTCGAGAACAAAGGTTACTCTCCTTCTTCTCTTCTTATCAATCACTTTGTATATTTTTACAGAGTCCTTCTGATTTCTCCCCTCTTGCGATCTCTGTCACAACTGCCCCCTTCCCACACCTCTTTCCTAACTTTTCTTTTCCGGTGAGGTTTAATGTGGCACGAACTTCCCCGCGGTGGTCAGGTCTAAGGCTTCCACAGATGGGCGGTTCACCCCCATCCCTCATTAACTCATGAAGAACCTCTTCACCTACCATCCTGGTGAGTAATTCATTTCGGGGCCAGCGAGACACTCTTGATCTTTGGGCCAGTGAAGACCAAATATGGTATTGGTTTCAGTGGAAGTTAACGCCACCATTCCAGGTGCCTTCCACCACCTTTCATCAGCCATCATGTTCTCTTTTCAGCACATCCCCCTCCCAGCAGTCCTGCAACATATATTCATAACATTATTTACATTCATCGACCTTTTATACTAAGGTCCATTCCAAATCACACATTCACATCTTTGAGTCTACCATAGTTCTTGACTAGTATAGTTATTTTTACAGACTGGGGGAAACAGGGTGTTACATGTATGTCATGTTGTGTTACCAGTCTTTATGGTGTAATTGAACTGTCTTTGTGAGAATAGCCTCTATCACCTTGTTAGTTGATTCCACTTGTCCATTTTCTTGGGGGTGATAAGGTGAATATTTTATATATTTAATTTAATATTGTTTAGTAATGGCTTTGACCAAATTGGAAGTAAATTGGTTTCCTTGGTCTGTCACTATTTCTTGAGGCACACCTAAATGAGTAAATATTTCTTCAAATAGAAAATCAACAATAGATTGTTCATTTGTAGAATACAAATCTTTAGCCTCTACCCATTTGGTCACATTATATGTATAGAACAGTATGTACCTTGTTCTTCGAGAAACATGGTTAATAGGTCCTACAAAGTCCAAATCCCATTTTTCAAATGGTTCAATTAATACTTGATCTTGGAGAGGCATCTCATCAAATTTAGTTGGTTTCCCCATCCTCTGATAATCGTCACAGTTGGCCACATACTTCTTTGCATCCTTAAAAATAGTTGGCCAATAGTATCCTGATTGTAGTATTTTGTATGTTGTACTCTTATCAGAAAAATGTCCTCCATAGGGACCATCATGGCATTCTTTGAGGATGTCATGAATCTCATCCTCCCGTACACACCTTTTGATAACCAAATTGGGCCATGTGTGGTATAAACAGTCATCATGCTGCATATAATTTGCACTCAGTTGAATATTTCTCTATTTTTCTCGAGAGGACATAATCTGAGGTAAATTTATTGTTACAAGATACTTGGCCACATTTTCATACCAAGGAGTGTAAGTAGAAATAGCAAACAGATTTTCATCCAGAAAATTGTGATCCACTAGTGCAATATCACATGTATGAATAAGTCTAGATAGGAAATCAACAACAAGATTATCTCTTCTAGTTCTGTCAATGATAGTAATATTGAATTCTTGCAATAATAACAACAATCTAGTAACTCTAGCATTTGTCATAGGTTTATTCATTAAAAACCTAATGGATGATTGGTTTGTGTGTACAAAAACATTATACCTTGTTATGTAGTGTCTGAATTTATTAATGGACTACTGATAAGAATTTTTTTTCAGTGACAATATAATTTACTTCGGTACGGAAGATATTTTTGCTGACAAAGTAAAGAGCATAAGGAAGTTGGTTTTCTCTTTGTCCTAGAACATCCCCCAAAGATGTATATGAGGCATCAACACAGATATGAAAAGGAAGAGACCAGTTTGGCCCTCTTAAAACTGGGGCACTTGAAATCTTTTTCTTTAAATTTGCAAACGAAATATGACATTGTTCATCCCAATGAAATTCAACCTCTTTTGCTAACAATTTGAATAGTGGGGCAGCTAAGTTCGTAAAATTTTGAATGAACCTCCTCTAATATCCATCATTCCTTAAGAAGCTTCTAACTTCTTTCTATGAGCTAGGGATTTGATTTGAGAAATAATGTCAATTTTGGTAGGGTCTACCCTTATTTCGGTACCAGAAATATGATGGCCCAAGACAATTCCTTCAGTGAGCATCATTCTTTATTTTTCATGACTGAAGGAAAGGTTAGTCTATCTACACCTAATCAATACTTTCTTCAAGTTGTCCAATTCATGCAAGAAATCATCCCCATATACTGTGAAGTCGTCCATATAGACTTCTACATAGTCATGGGTTAAATTAGAAAAAATGGCCAGGACAACCCTCTGAAAGGTGGTAGGGGCATTACACAATCCAAAGGGAAGAAACCTACAAGAAAAAATACCCCATGGGAAAGTAAATGTGGTTTTCTCTTGATCTTCAGGTGCAATTTGGATCTGGTTGTAACCACTAAACCCATCTAAGAAAGAAAAGTACCTCTTCATAGACATGGTGTCCAAGACCTGGTTTATGAAAGGAAAAGGAAAATAATCTTTGTAGGTATCCTTGTTTATATCTCTAAATTCCACACAAATCCTCCATTTTCCATTCTTCTTAGGGACTGTTGTAACAGATTTTGAATTTTTATCTACTTAGTGTCTTCATCCTAAATGTCTTTGAGAATCACATCCAGCTTAGAAATTAACTAGGGATGCTCACCCAAGAACTTTATTACAAGCGCTTACATCTCACAAGAGTCATGGTCTCAAATTCCTGCGAGTATGCTTGTCATCAGTGCTTAATCTGAAGGAAAATGTTCCAGGTGGAGTTACTCCAGGGCTTTTTGAGCATGATGCTGATGTCATCCATTGATCCATCAAGGTGCAGCACTCGAACATCAGAGATGAAGATCCTAAATTATTATTTATTCAGGAGAACAATATCACATTATGTTTCAACTCCCAGGTTGACCAAGGTATGAAAACAAAGACACTGCTCATGGCATAGCAATCTGTATTTAAAGCTCTGTTGATAACTGTAATTGCTGCTAGCGCAGAACCAGATCTTCAGGACCCTATGGATGAATTTGTCCACCATATATGCCGGCATTTTTCTATGATATTTCATGTTAATTTATCAATTACTTCCCCGTCAGTAACATCTGGTCAACATGGGGACTTGATGGGAGAGGCAGTGGGGTCTTAAGTTCTGCGTCACAGAGTTTATCCCATTCCAATTTGAGAGAGTTAAATCCGTTGATATTCTTAAATGCATTAGTTGATCTTCTTATAGATGAAAATAGAGCACATGCTAAGGCATCTTTGAATGCAATGTGTATTGCGCTTCTACGTACAACAATGGGTTGGGATGATTTTAAAACTTCTACTCACACGGAATTGCAATCCTCAAAGTTACGCATGCCGTAAAACGTGCACCAATCACGGGATTTCGGGGTTTTGCTCATCGTTTTTCATACTACATCTTTTCCTCCGAAACTCCGAAAGCGGATTCAAGGTTCCATTATTTCGCCGATAAAGAACCCCATCATCCAGAGCGTGTTTATGGAAGATTTTCGGATTTGCAAAGTTATTTTTGCCCGACGGATCAATGGCCATTGCTGCACGACGCAGGAAACTCTTCCACTGCCCAGTTGCCTTTGATTTATCTCATGCAGTTGAATTAATAGCGGATTATCTGATCGTTGGTGTAATTACCTATCCTTTCTGTTTTGAAGGTCATAGGTGAGCCGTACATGACTTGGAAACTATGGAGAGACTACAGAAAGGCGTGGATATTCTTATTGTCACTGTAAATGATAGCTTACCAGATGTTGTTGAAGAAACAGACACCTCTCTAAGAGGCTTTCCTCCTTGCTGATGATGTTCTACGTCAAGAGACGGGCATTACACAAAACTATTTATCGCCCCTAAGAGACCAACGCGCAAGGGACACACACATAGATGAATCTTCTGGTATTGAATTAAAATGATAAAGATGGGTAATAGTTATAGAATTGGAGCAAGGATCAAAACACACGCGCTGGGGTATGGCCAAGTTAATACTGAAAGGAATACTCAATAAACCATTCGATGCAGATTATTGTGCTTTACTTTATATAACTGTCTATAATATGTGCACACAGAAACACCCATATGACTACTCACAACAACTCCATGATAGATACAAATATGCTTTTATAGAATATATGGAGTCGGTGGTGTTGCCTGTATTATGGCAAAAAAACGTGACGGGTTTATGTTGAACGAACTCGTGAATCGATAGTCACAAGATAATGGAACTGAAGACTACCATGAGAAATGCAGTGATTGATCGCGAACATGAGGGAGAACAATTAGATCGTGCTCCACTAAAAAATGTTTCGGGCATTTCTGTTGAGATTGGGATGGGTAGCATGGACTGCTATGATAGCAACTTTGAATCAAACCGGGTTGGAAGACACTGCTGCATACTACTCTCGAAAAGCTGCTTTGTGGATTCTGGAAGATTCATGTTCAGATTATAGGCTATAAACAGAATAATGTTTGAAGCTAAGAATTAGCCATTATTTACATACGGTCAGTGATCAAAAGTTACTGGGGAGAGTAGAATATGTGCTCCATTCCTAATATGAAAATCAATTTTTGGAGAAGGAACATTCAGGGTGCCATTTCCTTGCTACAGGATGAGAAGATGAATGGTCTTTCAAGGATGTATAGGTCTGGAACCATAGCCCATTTCTCAAAAAGTATGTTACTGATAAGGGAACAATTCTTGTTAAACGAGTGGAAGATGGAGCAAACAAAGAATCCTAGGTTGTTACTAGCCTAGCAGATCCATCGTCAAATATCATTTTGGAGCAGTGATTGAGGATAGGTATGCCGGAGGTATTAGTTTTATTCCAACTGACAGATAGCCACCACTACAACTCATCTGCATGGAGGAGGATCCAATACACTTACGGCTATAAACATTTTGCTAGAAATCAGGGATGTATGTTGTACTTTTAATTTAGTTCAGATTACTATTAGTTAAAAGACAGTTGAAATTAGTTGATTGTAAGTTATGAGATGAGACGGTTTCAACCTCCTTGAAAGGGAATTTATATAGAAATGAATCCATTGTAAAGGATGGGGGGAGGCCGAGAGGAAGCTCTGAGGGAAGAGAGCCCCTGTGTGGAACGCGAGTTGTTTTGAGAACCAGAAATGGAATTATACTCAGTAACCTGTTTTCTTGAAATTATGAGATTCATTACGGTCATTTCTTTCGCTATGTCCTCTTTTTGTCTTATATTCTATCTGTTCTTTGTCGACTGAGTTAAATATGTTTGGAATTCATTTTAAATGCTCCTTCCACACAGTTGATAAAAGTATTGTTTTCATGATGACTGTTCAGAATTCACTCCAGATAAGTGCTCTGTATCTAGCCATCAACCTTTAGTTTTTTCTTCCAAAGTCATAGTGAAAATTCCTCCTTGATTGATGCTTTCACTGTGGTGGCCCTTTCCTTCTCTGTTTCTACTATTAAATCATTAATATTTATAGTTGAAAGAAAGACTTACCTTGCCTCATTTTCTGCAAGTAATGTGATCCCTGTTTTGATCTCCTTTCTGTGGTTTTCACTTGACTCCATGCCCAATGGACTTATTTTTCCCGGATCAACCCCTAAACCTGATTAAACATCTTTTCTAATAAGAAATATGGCCTTCTTGTTGTAATCATTGAATATTCCTGAGTAAAGATCCCTTGGCTGTTTAGAGAATTGTCTCTGAGTGTATTAGGTCAGAAGTGCACTCAAAATAAATTTTCAGGGTTTGGCTTGCTGCAACCCAAGTCAAGTTCTGAACAATAAATAACTTTTTCATTTTAAAATGTGCTAAGGCTTGGCTCTATTACAGCCTAGAGTCAACTCTTGCGACAACAGGGACAATAACTAATGGGGATAACCACTTGCTATCTAAAATAGGGTAAATAAAATTTACATGTAGGAGTTTTTGGAGATCTTATTTCACTATATATTTTAAGGATCGATTCATTCTTCTTTGGGGTTGCCTAACAAGTCTAATATGATCATTGGTGTAAATATGGCACATACAAGTGTACGGGTGAATTCCTTTCATGTCATAGTAATCCCATGCAAATCACAGGACTGTCCTGGAATCATTTGGATCAATTTTTGTTGTTGATCTCATTCCAGGATGGAATTAATATATATAGATTTTCCAGGACTGATTTCAATAGTATGAACAACTAACTCTTTCCCTTCATTTATTGTTGATATAATGAATAATGTAGAAGTGGAGGGATTCCAGATCTCCTGAAAATCAGAGTTGAAGATATGTGTATATTTTGGAAAATATTGAGGATATTCAATGCATTCTGTCTTAGCTAAAAATAGTCTTAAAATATGTTATTCGGTTTTTTCTTGAACTCCCTTTACTTGATCAAGTGTTTAAAAGAGATGAGCATAGTCCTCCTCCCCATAGGGATTCTATGACCATAAAGGAACATCAGTGGTTGGTTGGGCAGAAGGAAAGAGAATAAGTTTTTGGCAGTGGGTCCCATTGGAAATTGTCATCTCCCTAGACTTCCAACTAATAAATGCATAAACAGTGGCAAACCAAGGTCAACCCAACACAACTGGATGTCCAGGTTTGGAGGATTTTGGATGAATTACCAAGATGTCCATAGGATACTCCCAGGAGGCTAAGGTGACTATTACATCATCTAAAATTCATGTTGGGATGATGACTGATTTGTCCGCTAATTAGAACAGGGTCTGTGTTGGCCTTAAGTGATTTAGTTGTAACCTTCACATGGTGTCAATGGTCATAAAATTTGTTCCTGCTCCTAGATCAATAAGTGTATTTGACAAAGAAATAACATTAATTTCTATAGTCACCACTAGATTTCCTAGATCATTATATTTAGATGGATTTTTTTATATAAATTACGATAGTTGTCCAACCATTTGTATAACATAATGCTCCTTCCTCCTCCTCTCAAGATTTTTAATGAAAATATTCCTTACAATATTTGCATACATAATAATTTCTTTGATGGCTTGAAGTAGGGGAATATTTACACATATATTCCTTAGTTCATCTTCTAAATCATGTCCTAGAGGTACCTTAGGTTTCTTCACAAGTAACCTTTTTGGATAAGGGGGAGGATTAGTTTTTAGAGGTATTTATAATAGGTGATGAATGTGAGGAGGAATTTCMTCTTGTACATGGGTGTCTTCTTCTTCATCTGGTTAGTTATATATCTTTTATTCTTCTTGGATAACCACTGTAGGATTTGGTTTATTCAAGACCCTCCCAGATATTAATTGAATTTCATTCAGTGAAGTRGGAGTTATCACATAAGTTGGGAAAGTATGTACTTCAATATTTTGTACATGTTGTGTAAGTCTATTGTTCAGATTAGGGATGGGTTGTGCAAGAATAGGGGTAGGCTGAGGGGGGTTTGGATTAGGTGCAAATTACATTTGTTTTTGTTGGTTTGGGTTAAAAGGTAATTTAATTTGTTATTTTAGTTGGGAAGGTGGAGGTAGAGAAGGTGAATTAAAACCAGGTAACAATTGAGAGATATTGGAAGGATATTGTGGGTAAGATGGAAACGTTTGTGGATGAAAAGGGACATTCCCATATGAATCCCCCTCCATCCTTGTTTCCAAGGTTGTCCTTGTGTTTTTTAATGTTCCCACTGATATTAAGGCATTGGAGGAATCCATTTTTGTTGTGAGTAATGTGTGGTAGGGTCTACAAACATATTACGATTTTGTTGCCTCCATACTATCTTAGGGGGATATGGTGTTTCTTGCGGTTCCCCTCCTCCCTTAAAAATGGCTTGTATTCTAGGTAAGGAAGTGTACTCTTAAGTAGGGTGGTCCTTTGTATAGAGCCCAAAAATTTCTATGACATTAATAGGACATTCTTTTTCGGGATGCCTTTTCCTACACCAAGAACAGAAAATTGCTTAAGTAGCATTTTCTTCTTATTGTTTCCTTTTGATTTTCATGGTATCTAATAGGGTGTTGATTTTGTTTAGGATGTCTATTCTAAATATTTCTATAATATTCCCTAATTATATCCTTGTAACACCTCATGGAGTAGGTTTAGTAGTTCTTCTTATAAGATCCCTTAAGATTTTCACTATTTTGGCTTGGCTGCGGGAGTACCTTTTACAATATTATGCAATGTCTGTGAATGGATTATGGTATACATCCCCAAGGCTCATAAGGTTCATTAAATCAATACATTCATCCCTTATACCCTTTAGGAATATGGTACTAACTGTGGCTTTTTCTAAGGAGAATTGTTTTATCTTTTGATAATTGTATAGGAACATTTCTAGGTAATCTTCCAAACTCTCCTCCTCAAATTGTTGCATTTTAAATATATCATTCCTAGGATCTATAGGTCTACAGTAATCCTAATATTTCTGGAGGAAATTTTCTTTAATATCATCCCAAGACAAGATAGTATGTTCTCCTAGACTCATAAACCATCTTAATGCTAAGTATTTAAGTGTAGTTGGAAAGAGTTTTAATTTTTGTGCACTATTAGTATAATTTCAACTTCTACATAGTATCAAATTCAAAAAATAATTAATTAGGATATTCTATTGACATACCATGGAGGTAAGGTAGTGATGATAGTGGGATATTCTTCATAGTGACATCTCTGGTAGTGTCTAATATTGGGAATCTGAATGTATCAGTTTCATTATTTGCATTCCCTTCCTCATCTACCATATTTCCGAAAATCATGTTAAATGATTCAAGTGATGTTTCCCCATTAAGAGATGGTTCAACCACTGGATTGGTTGGGATATCGAACTGTACCAATATTTTGTGTACTGCTCCAATGGCATATTCAACCTTTTCTACCACTACCTTTATCTCTTTTCTAGCTCCTCCTTCTGGTTGGGTCGCCAGTGATTCCCCTACTGCTTGCAATAATATGTTCTCAATTTGCACAATAGCTTCATATTCAAGGCCTTTGGATGTGGTTTCAATTGCTTCCTTTGAACTCTCTCCTCTTATAATTTCTCCTAAACAAAAAATAGTTGAATTAGTGTGGGGGGTATTCTTGAATTTTCTATAACTTTGGATGCAATAAACCTACCTTTACCATCGCTACGTCTATGCATAAAAAAGAAGAAGGTATTATACTAACATGAAACAATCTTTAACTATTGAAGGTAAGAGGAAAACATAACTTTGGATCAACCCCACTAAAGTGGATGTGTGGGATATTCTCTCACATATTACCAACTTCTATATTCCCTTAGGTCGTCCATAAAACCAATCCAAAACCATTAAAACAATCTAATTCAAATACTACCTATTACCATTTACAACTCCCCAACAACGATGCCAAAATGTTGGTGCAATTATATGGTTAATATATTGCAATCATTAATATGTCAATCTCTTTTCGTAATCAATAGAGTTGATGCACTACATGTGCCAATAAAAAATAAGTTCCTATGTGTGATGAGCATACCCTAAATAAGAAACACTCCAACACCAATACTCTATTTCACAATATTCAAACAATAGTCTTCACACAGTTTAAAAACCATAAACAAAAAAACTCATAAACAAAATCTCAACAAGCATGTCATTTAAAGGCTCTTGCTCAGGTAATGAATTTGTTCATTTACAGGTCATGAAAGGAAAATATGAACTTTGAATTTGTTTCCTGTACCAACTAATTTAATAACAATCTGTAATTAACTCTCCGCACATTTTTAAAATGAAGATCATTCATAACCTAATCAATCCTCGAAGAAATACTAGGTGTAGTAAGATACTCCATTATAGGTTCATGTAGGGTGAGATATGGAGATCTTAATTGTTCCTGTATTTGAAAAATAGAAACAAATGTTAAAGAATTCAATCTAACAAATGATTTTCCACACACACACACAATAATAACAAATATTTACTCATAAATATATATTGCACTTAGGAATGCTCACTCACTCAGAATTACCACAAATTTGTACTGCGTTTTGTCAAATGTCTTACTAAAACACAACAAAAATAAAATTACATACTACGATCAAAACATACAATTGTTTTATCCACACACAAACAAGAATTATATTCACATAGATAAATACAATAAAGCTTACCTTGGTTGGGTCGGTGGGCCCTTGTCATACCAACAAGATAGCTTTAAAAGAAACTTATTGAATGAAGGATTTGATCACACACATAAATTCCATAAACTATAATTCATATCATTACTTCATAAAAATGTGTACAATCAAAAAATTTCTTAGAAATAAAGTCTACAACATAACAATTCTTAATTATTTCTTTGTGTATCTATCATCTACAAGGCCCTCTCTTTTAAAGAGAAGCAATCATTACAACCAAGACCTGGATATAACATCAAATGATTGCGTAAATATTACAATTGGTTGATATAATGTTTTTCATGGAAACAACTTCATCCTCATGACATGAAGTCCATGAGGACTAAGTGTATCATGGTATTCAATAAAAATGGATGTTATATCCAACAAATTCCTTGGACCCATCGAAAGTTAATTCGTTCAAACACCCAAGCATGTAGATACAGAACTAGTACCAGACGCACACAGCTGGAACATGAAGATTGGTATCGGGCATGCACAGTCAAATACATTGGTACCTGACTAGTGCAGAAACATGTACCCGATGAGTTGACTACTAGATGCACATAGACATGTACCGGACGAGGGGCTATGTCATAAGGTTTGCTTGAATCAATCAACTTAATTAGAGATCATTTAACATCAATCATTTAATTCCAAATATTAAGAAATCATGTAAATCATGATTTAAACATAGGTTACCTCATGTGCACGCAAAAATGGTTAAAACCTATCTCATTGAAGAAAATAGGAAAATTGTGCATATGTCTAAGGTAAATTTGGTCAAGATAGAGGACAAGATATGGTAATTGGAGGTATAAAAAAGGAGACCTAACAGGGGGTGAATCAATATAAAGTACAATTTAGAAATTTTTACAACTGTAATTTCAATCGAATAATGTATCCAATATGCAATAAGAGAAAAACAAGAAATACACAATACATGATAGCTTTACGTGGAAATGCACAAAATGCTTTTCTTATATAGTAAAAATATTAAATTCAAGGAAGCTACACCATTCAATATTTTCTAGCCTGAAGGCTCCAACCCCCTAGATTATAGGATCCCTTCATTTGCTGAATAATAATAAAGGAAGGACCTGGAAATTTTGCTAACTTGGAATCGTCTAGAGAGGCAGAGACATCATAGAAAGTGAACAAGAAGATGAAGATAATCTTGAGAAATTGAAGCATGTTGAACAAGAAAATAGCAAGCTTAGAAACAAAAATAGAGAGTTGAAAAATGAATTGTCAAATTATGAAGAAAAAAATCACGATCTTGAAAATACAATTAACATCTTGAAGGAGTAGTTAGAATATTATGAGAAATTAAAATCATAATTGGATCACACAATAAAGAGTTGATGTTGACAACAGAAAAATTGAATAATTTTGAAAAGCATATTGAGAATTTGGATGAAATTCTCAATAGACAGAGATCACCTACCTATAAAACAAGACTGGGACATTACAATAGTTTGAATACAATAGACACAGAGAAGACAAACATGAAAGATAAAGGAAAATATGGAATCTATGAAAATACCTTAAGAAGTGGAATCAACAGATAAGAGGAAGTTGAAGAACAACATGAAAATGACATGTCCAACTGGAAAAAAATATCAAAATTTGGAAAGGAGGAGACACCAAGAAGGTAAAATTCTACCAGGTATGACACTATTTTTCTTGGTCATTGTTATACGTGTAGAAACTTCGGACACAAAGAAATTTATTACAAAATCAATGCAATAAACAAGTATGTAAGAAAAGAGTCACTCTTTTTCATTGATGTCAAAGGGGAAAAGAAATATCAGGAGAATTATGATGGGGAGAATATGGAGTATGAGTGTTGACATCAATCACAAAGGGGGAGATTCTTAGAAATTTTGTTTCCTTTGATGCCAACCCTAAAAGAAATTAAGAATCCCTGTAGTTGATTGAAGAAAAAGAGCACGAAGGACATTGCAAATACATCTAGAACCTCCACGTATTGATATCCCTTGTCAATCTGTTTCCAAATATTAAGAAATATTTGGAACAAGGTATAAAAAAGGAGACCTAACAGGGGGTGAATCAATATAAAGTACAATTTAGAAATTTTTACAACTTTAATTTCAATCAAATAATGTATCCAATATGCAATAAGAGAAACACAAGAAATACACAATACATGATAGATTTACATGGAAATGAACAAAATTATTTTCTTATATAGTAAAAATATTAAATTCAAGGAAGCTACAACATTCAATATTTTCCATCCTGAAGGCTCCAACCCCCTAGATTATAGAATCCAACCTGAAGGAATCTACAACTCCCTATATTCTTTGGCTGCAACCGAAAGGAGGCTACAAACTCCTTTCATTGCCCCTTAATTCCATGCTTAAATATGTATATAAAATAATCAACCTTTCAAACTATAATCATCATACCGAGTACACGAAATACATAAAAACTTGGGCCAAGATATTCAAGAATATGCCTCAAATTTCATGTGAAAATACACAATACCATACCTCCTCGCATGACAAGATTGGGAAACTAACGGGGACTTGCATGACAAAGATAGGACCACCCATGAGGGCCTTGTGGGACACTATATACTCAACCAATGAGGGGATTCTTATATAGGGATTTTTGTAAATCTTGCCCGCACTTGCAACTCTAAGTACAACCTCCTTCGTAAACTATGCCACTAGACTTGCGCTATGAGATAACTTTCTTGAATAGTAGTATGATAGGTTCTTTATGTATATTTATAATCTTCCAAACACTTCATCTACTTAAATTTTTAGGGCTGATATGTAGCTTCTTATTTGCACTTCCTTTATTTAAATTTAGGGCCGACCTGTAACTTCTTGTTTGCAATTCACATGAGCATCTTTAAAAGAGCATATCTCATCAACCATGAGGTTCCACATGGTCTACCACCTATCGTTGGAAACAAATTGACAAGGGATATCAATGCGTGGAGGTTCTACATGTATTTGCAATGTCCTTCATGCTCTTTTTCTTCAATCAACTACAGGGATTCTTAATTTCTTTTAGGGTTGACATCAAAGGAAACCAAATTTCTAAGAATCTCCCCCTTTGTGATTGATTTCAACACTCATACTCCATATTCTACCCATCATAATTCTCCTGATATTTCTTTCCCCCTTTGACATCAATGGAAAAGAGTGTCTCTTTTCTTACATACTTGTTTATTGCATTGCTTTTGTAATCAATTTCCTTGTGTCCGAAGTTTCTACATGTATAACAATGACCAAGAAAAATAGTGTCATACCTGGTAGAATTTTACCTTCTTGGTGTATCCCCCTTTCCAAATTTTGATATTTTTTTCCAGTTGGACATGTCATTTTCATGTTGTTCTTCAACTTCCTCTTATCTGTTGATTCCACTTATTAAGGTATTTTCATAGATTCTATATTTTCCTTTATCTTTCATGTTTATTTTCTCTGTGTCTATTGTATTCAAACTATTATAATGTCCCAGTCCTGTTTTATAGGTAGGTGATTTCTGTCTGTTGAGAATTTCATCCAAATTCTCAGTATGTTTTTCAAAATTATTCAATTTTTCTGTTATCAACATCAACTCTTTATTGTGTGATCCAATTATGCTTTTAATTTCTCATAATATTCTAACTACTCCTTCAAGATGTTAATTGTATTTTAAAGCTCATGATCTTTTTCTTCATAATTTGACAATTCATTTTTCAACTCTCTATTTTTCTTTCTAAGCTTGCTATTTTCTTGTTCAACATGCTTCAATTTCCCAAGATTCTCTTCATCTTATTGTTCACTTTCTATGATGTCTCTGCCTCTCTAGAAGACTCCAAGTTAGCAAAATTGCTAGGTCCTTCTTTTATTATTATCTAACAAATGAAGGGATACAACCTACAACACACCCGCTATAACTTCCTCTTCTTTCTCTCACAGTCTCCTCTCTCATAATACAATATTCACATTGATACATAGCCCCAATACATTTCCCTCATAAAAGAGGGTTTCCTTCTAGGGAAAAAAACCCTAACATATCTTCTACCATCATATATGTGACCTTATAATGAATGGTCCAGATTTACTATGAAATTACAATATACATTTACAAGGAAAATTTTCCTTCAGGGGCCTGCTTTCCCTTAGACCCCGCAGGGGGGGTAACCCCCCTGCACTCCCCCGCGTGGAGGAGTGTACATTATTCATGGGTGTAAATTATTCATGGTGTATAAACATGGCTGAAAACAAATACCTCTGAATCAGGAAGATAATAAGGCTCTACAACCAACAGGTGGTTCACCCAGTGTGGGCTACATCCACCAAAACAATTTCTAGGTATTTCCTTTATTATTATCTAGCAAATGAAGGGATACAACCTACAACACACCCACTGTAACTTCCTATTATCTCTCTCACATTATCCACTCTCATAATATAATATTTGCAATACTACACAACCGCAATACAATTCCCTCATAACAAAAGGGTTTCGTTCTAGGGAAAAAACATGAACATAACTTCTATCGTCAAATCCACGACCTTATATTGAACAGTTCATATTTACTACAAAATTGTGTATCCTTCAGTTTATTTGACTCACATATGAATTAGGAAGATAATCATGATCTACAACCAATAGAAGGATGCCTTGAATACAAGGCAAGGTATGTATGAATAATTGTTCATGACATTTGGTTTCTATAATGCATCGACTACATTTATGAGACTGTTGAATGTTATACAATGCCCATATCTAGATTCATTTATTACAGTCCATTTGGATGATATATTGGTTTATAGAACTACTTCGGAGGATCACATGTCACATATCATGCAAGTGTTAGAGACTCTAAAGAAGCATTGAATATTGGATAACCTCATGAAATGTGAGTTTTCTCAGTAGTCTTTGGTTTATTTGGGGTATGGAATTGATGGAGGGTATCTCAAGATAGAGCTCGCAAAGATGGAGGTATCATGAAGTGTCCAATTCCTACAAATTTTACTGAAGTTAGGAGTTTTGTTGGGGAAACATAGTACATGCAAAAGTTCATAGATTTATTTTAAACAATAACTGCACCACTCCACACCATAACAATGAGTGATAAGATTTTTTGGTGGGGGAAGAATCAAGAGAAGGATTTTGATTACATGAAAATAAATATCCTTCAAGCACCAATACTCTCATTACCAAACTTGAAAAATACTTTTGAAGTGGAGATAGATTCTGGTGGATATGCCATGGGAGAAATTTTGATGCAAGGAGTGAGGAATGTATGTTATCATTCTGAAATATTTCATGGGGTAGTTATCATTTACCCTACCTATGAAAAGGAACTCTATTCCCTATTTCAATCTATCAAAAAGTGGAAGAATTATCTGATGGGAAAAGATACCATAATCTACACAAATCATCTCTTGTTATAGTATTTGTAGGCATAGAGTAAGATATAACAAACCAGTCATTAGAATTGGGTGGGGTTCTTACAACAATTCCATCTAATCATTAAGTATAACAAAGGAAACACAAACAAGTTGGCATAAATTCTTTCAAGGAAATCCACATCCAAGATTACATCTTTGGGAACTTTAATGCACATGTATCCTTTTACCCATGATGCATACACAGAGACATACATACAAGACAAGGACTTCAAGGAGTTGTTTCAAAATCTACATGGAAAAATTCATATAGAAGAAGGTGACAACAAAGTTGACTATCATTTTTAGAATGAGTTACTCTACAAGGTTGACAACCTTTATTTCCCGAGAGGTGAATAAATGAAGCTTGATGCAGGAGCATCGCCATTAGCACTAAAGAGGTGAGGTGGAGGACAACTCAGCACCCAACACGCAGATTTGAAGTTGTTTTTGAATTCCAAGGAGGAGCACGTATTGTTGTTTTGAAAGGATTGTATTTAAAGTTGTTAAATATTTCGAGGCTTGAACCATCACATAAGGCCACCAAGGATTGTAATCATTTTAATTAGGAGATAAGGTTGTACAGATACTGAGTATCGAATCATAAATTAATGTAATCGCCATTCAATGTAATAGTCCTTAGTAGATGTGTGTAATTATTGTGATAGGATATCTCTAAGGTAGTCTGGAGGGAAGGCTCGAGAATCCCCTCGTTGTATAAATATATGTATTGTATGCCCAAATGAGGCTATTGAATATTGTAGTTGTTGCTGAATGTTATTGTTATTGTTGAGAGAGTTGTTGAAGCATATGTGGAGTTGCAGAGAACTGTATGAGTCCATGTTCATATTTCACTGAATGAATACAAGAAGAGAGGTTTGACTCCAATTGTATGGTGTTATGTTCATCTGAGTTATTTGAGCACATGTGATGTTTATTTATGCTCTCTTTGTTTTATCTATTTATGTATCTTTTATGCATGAATATGTTTTTCATGGTTAAGTGTGTAAGTCTTCGATGCTTCTGTAAGTTTCATTTGTTTCTCTTTTGAGATTCCTGGTGAAAAGAGTGCAGAATGTCTGCAAGGAGTGTGTAGGTCGAGTCAAGATAGACTCAAAAGCTCAGAAGAGATAACGTGAATTTATAGTTGAAGTGCATAGAGTGCACAATTGTTCAAAGGAGAGAAAATATTCAAGAAGACTCATGAAAGGAGTCCATCGGGCCAACAATTTATTTAAGTGTTGAAGAAGTTTTAGAGGAGACAAATGCAAGGAGTGCGCGAGGAGATTTTTTTCAAAAAATATCTAAGTCTAAAAGTTTCTCAGAAAACTCTAAGTCTGAAATTCATCAGAAGTTTCAGGGACATAAGGAGTGTGCCAGAGGTCTATAAACTGTAGAGGAACAAACATCAGAAGAGATAGCAAGTATAAAAGTTCCATAGGAGGGACTTAGAAAATTTCTAAGTCTAGAGCTTAAAGTATCAGAGGAGTGCACAGAGGGTGCCAGAGACTCTATTTGTCTCATGTAGTCAAGCTCAAGAAGGATAGCGATCAAAATGTTCAAGGAGGAGAAGATTCATTTTTTTTAAAGTTGAACAACTGAGATCTATTTGTGAGGATCCAGGGTCTTTTATCACCCTTAGATATGGAGAAGTAGCACAAGGTTTAACAATGTTATTCCTTAAGACTTCGCATGTTTGGAGAAGTAGTAGATCAAGTTTAAAATAAGGAATTATCGAGGATCAAGATCTATGGTCAAGATCCATTTGGGAGTTTGTAGTAGTGTGGAGAGTCGTTAGATCAGGAGGAGTCGCACACAGGTTAATCAGCGAAGTCCTTCAGACTTTGTGCATTCGTAGAATTTGACGTGTGGAGAAATCGGTACCCCCGAAGTCCCAAAGGCCGAAGTGAATCGTGGCTGTTGAAAATCTGAGGACACTTGTCAGGAGATCATGTACTCCAGTGGATTAGTATTTTGGCGAAAGTAGGAGTGGAGGAATCCCAATGTCTTGAAGGCTGAATTTCATCCAAGTCATCCATCGTAAAGTACACACATCGCCAGATCAGACAGCCTAGAGGATAGATACTCCGGGAGAATAGTCGGAAGAGGAGGCATATCTCTCTGGAGTCCCGAAGTCCAGAGTAGATGTCAGCCATTGATTTCAAGAAGGGTATGTGGCAGCAGATCTGAAGGTCCGATGCTCTAGAGAAAATGTAGCATGGTGTTGTGGAGACTCATGGAGGCCTGAATCCCCCAAGTTAATCCCAACCATCCATTAGAGAGGACACGTGGCACAAGATCCCGCAGTCCGGGAACTCGACACTTCGGTGAAATCAAAGCATTTTTAAGACAAGGAGAAAGTCACCGATGTCTTGAAAGGCATCCTAGCCATCGATCTAGGAGGGGACACGTGGAGGTAGGAGAACTTATTCAGTGTTTCGACATCCGGATATATAAAGTGTCATGTTGTTTGACGACGAAATAAAATCGTCAAATCCCAAAGGGAATTGATCTGGACCATCCATTTGATCGAAGCTTGTCGACTGTCCATTTGAGATTCGGTGAAAGCACTTTGAGGCGATCAGAGAGAATTTTGGAAAAAGGCATTATGAAGTAAATCCCCAAAGCCTAGAGTGAGAAAAAGGTTGAGAGCCATCGATCTAGTGGAAGAATAGGAGTCGTCTGATTTTCCCTTTTTGGCGATCGAAAAATCATAGGTGTTGTGCGTATGTTGGTGCAATCCGAAATCATCAAACCCAGGAAATTTTAATATGAGCCTTCGATCCGAACACTCATTGTGGACCATTGATTTAGCCTCCTAGTGTTCGACAGTTCGCAAAGTTTGTATTAATATATAAGAGGAATCAAAAGTCTTGAAGTCTCGAAGCTTTCGTGGTTTGAAGCTTTGGCCCACGGTTTTGGCCCTCGGTCTCCAAGGAGGATTTGTAAGTGCTCCGGGACTCCCGAGAATGAAAATTTTCATTCGTGAAGAGGTTGTTAAGGACCTGTGCATTAATATTTTGGTCTTAGAGGGAGCCTATGATATAATTTCATCTCTCGACTAGAACGATCCTAGACCAGGAGGTCGTGTGGACCCTAGTTGAAGGAGGGGGTCTACATCAAGTGGTATTAGTTCCATAATTAATCTTTGTAAGAGAAGAAGACAACTTGGAACCTTTTCTTCAAGAAGATGCAAGGACATAATTGTAGAAAATCCATCCATGGAAGAGGAAATGAGGCAACTCCATGCAAGATTAGATGCCATGGAGACAGCGCAAAGGAGAGCACCTGATGTTGTTTATATAAAAAAATCTAAGAGTGAAGAGGTGGAAGTTGAAGGAGTTGCAGAAGGATACACTGCAGAGAAACACTTGTTGAAAGATGTTGCAAAAGTGGGAGCCAGAGAAAAAATGGAAATCCCAATGTATGAAGGAAATTTGGATGTTGAGGAGATGTTGGATTGGATAAGAGACTTAGACAAGTACTTCGATTATGAAGAGATAGAAGATGAAAATAAGGTGAATCATGTTGTTACCAGACTAAAGAGACATGCAACTCTATGGTGGGATGAATTGCAAGCTAATAGAAGGAGAAAAGGTAAGAAAAATATCAAAAATTGGGATAGAATGGTAGATAAATTGAAAGCTATGTTTATACCCAAGGACTATCATATCAATATGTTCAGGAGATTGCATCACTTGAGAAAGAAGGGTTTGTTAGTGAAGGAATACATTGAGGATTTTTACAGATTGAACATTGGAGTAGAACATAGAGAGAGTGATGAGGAAAATGTTTCTAGGTATATTAATGGCTTGAGATATGAAATCCAAGAGGAAATCAACATGATGACCATGAGAACGGTGGGAAATTATTATCAATCATCACTAAAGGAAGAGGAGAAGTATTCCAAAGTTAGCATAAATCTAGAGAAACATAAGAAATATTCCAAGAAGAGGCAAGGGAACTGTCCAAGAGAAGTTCCAGAAAAACAAACCTGAAGAAGGAAAGTCTCACAGTCATACATAAAAAGGAGGAAGTTCCAGAGGTGGAAAACATGGTGGTAGAAACATTTTTCTCGAGGAAGAGGAACATGCAGAGGAGGAGAAGTGAGATAATATGATTGTGGAAAGACATGACATATGTCTTGGCAATGTCCTGAGAGGAAGAAGAAACAAGGAGGTGGAGAATCTTACCTTTCCCAAGCTAAAAGTAAGAATGTTGAGGTAGAAGTAGAAGAAGATCGAAAGTCCCTCATGATGAGGAAAGTTCTATTAAAGCCAGAGAAATAAGCAAAAGCGCCAGTTCAAAGGAATAGTCTGTTCAGGACTACTTGCAATACCAAGGACAGGGTATGCAAAGTAATCATAGACATTGGGAGCACTAATAATTTGGTATCCATAGAAATGATAGAAAAGATAGAGCTATAGACAACTGCACATGCGAACCCGTACACAGTATCGTGGCTACAGAAAGGACACCAAGTCATGGTAAGTCGACAGTGAAATGTTGAATTCAATATAGGAGGTTATAAATATGATATTTTGTGTGATGTAATACCCATGGATGTTTGTCATGTTCTATTGGGAAGACCATGGAAATTTGATAGAAATGCAATAGATGATGGGTGAACAAATACTTACACCCTTGAGAAGAATGGTAGCACACACATGTTGCTACCAATGGAGGATAAGAATGTAAACGAGAAAGCTATCCAAAGAATATTTCTCATGAGTGGGAACAAACTCTTGAATGAATTCAAGAAGGAATAAGAGATGTAGTTTGATGTGGTGAGAAATCCCAGAGTCATCCTTACCAGTAATTCTATGGATGATATGCCTGTAGAGATTCAGGAAATGTTGGATAATTTTGTTGATATTGTGGTGGATGAATTACCTCGTTCTTTGCCACCCATTAGGAGTATCATTCATCACATTGACCTTATTCCAGGAGGAACTTTTCCAAACAAAAAACCATATAGGTTGACACATCAAGAGAATGAATAGGTCAAGGATCAATTCCAAGGTTTGTTGGATAAGGGTTTGGTTAGAGAAAGTTTGAGTCCATGCACAGTACCAATTGTGTTGATTCTAAAGAAGGATGGAGCTTGGAGACTGTGCATAGATTCTAGAGCCATAAATAAGATTATCATCAAGTATAGATTCCCTTTACCCATAATATATGATATCATGGATTGCTTGAGTGGAGAAAATTATTTCTCAAAGATAAACTTGAAGATTGTCTATCATCAGATAAGAATGAGAGAAGGATATGAAAGGAAGACAACATTCAAGAAAAATGAATGGTTGTATGAATGGCTTGTTATGCCATTTGGATTAATAAATTCCCCAAGAACATTAATGAGATTGATGAATGAAGTACTCAAAGACTTCATAGGTAAGTTTGTAGTTGTGTATTTGGATGATATCCTAGTCTTTAGTAAAACTTAATAAGAGAACTTAAGGAATTTGGAATTAGTGATGAGGAGGTTGTAGCAGGAGAAGTTGTTGATAAATATGAAGAATTGTTCCTTCATGAAGACATAACTCATATACTTGGGTTTTTTTTTCTCTTCAAATGAATTGAAGATGGATCTAGAAAAGGTAAGGGAAATTGAAGAATGGCCTTCTCCAAGGAGCATATTTGAGGTGAGGAGCCTCCATGTATTAACAAGTTTTTATAGGAAATTCATTAGGAATTTCAGTAGCATTTGTGCACATATGATGGACACCATAAAGAAGAAACATAAGTTATTTAATTAGATAGAGGAAGCTGAAAGAAGATTCAAAGTGTTAAAGGAGAAGATAACAGAACAACCTATTCTAGTTCTGCCATATTTCAAAAAGATATTTCAAGTGAGGTTTGATGCCAGTGGAGTGGTTGTTGGTGCAGTCTTGAGCCATGAAAATAAGCATGTTGCTTATTTCAGTGAGAAGTTGAATGACACTAAAAGAAAATATTCAACATATGATAAATATTTTTGTGTTGTAATATAATCTCTGAAAACGTGGAGGCACTATCTCATTCCAAAGAAGTTTGTCTTGTATAGTGATAATCAAGCTTTACAATTCATAACCAAACAGGAAATATTGAACCAAAGACATGTTAAATGGTTACAATTCATGTAGAATTTTACATTTGTTATTAAGCACATTAGTGGTAGTGCTAACAAATATGTTTATGCTTTGAGCAGGAGATGTCTGATTATGCAGGAATTTCAATTGGAGACCTCAGGGTTTGAACACCTTAAGGAAATGTATCGTGAAGACCCAAATTTAAGGAGGCTTATGAATTATGTGAGAACCCTTTTCTGAGGGACATAAGTCAATGGATAAATTATCTAATTCAAGATGGACTTTTATTCAAAGGAAGCCAACTATTCCAAAACACTTAATGAGAGACAACTTGTTGGAGGAAAAACACAGTGGAGGATTGACTGGACATTTCAGCCATGAAAAGACTTATGCACAACTTAGTTCTTCGTACCAATGGCCAGGTATGAAATCTGATGTGAAGAAGTTTGTGGAGAGATATAGATTTTTCTAGTATGCACAAGGGAAGCAACATAACACTGGTCTGTATTAGCCATTTCCTATTCCAGATAGGCCATGGGATGTAATAAGCATGGATTTTGTGTTGGGATTGCCAAGAACCTAGAGGGGGAGTGATTCCATATTTTTTGTGGTTGATATATTCTCAAAGATGGCACATTTCATACCATTCCAGAAAACCAGTGATGCTACTCAAATAGCCATTTTATTTTTCAAGGAAGTTGTGAGATTGCATGGCTTGCCAAGGAGTATAGTTTTAGACAAAGATACCAAGTTTGTGGGACACTTTTGGAGAACTCTATGGAAAAGGATGGAGACAATTTTTTCCTTTAATACATCATATCACCCTCAGATAGATGGACATACTGAGGTGGAAAATAGAATATTAGGGAATTTCCTGGGGAGTTTGGTCAGTAAACATCATAACCAATGGGATCAAATTGTTGCCCAAGTATAGTTTGCTTATAATGATTCTCCAAATAGAAGCACTGGAAAAAGTCTATTTCAATAGTGTATGGAATGCATCCGAGAGGAATTTCATAGTTAAGGGATTTGAAACATGATGAGTTCAGAAGTGAAAGAGAAAAAGACTTTGTTGTAGAGATGCATAAGCTTCATGATTGGATAAAGAGACAGTTGTAGGAGAGTAGTCCAAAGTATAAAATCCAAGTTGAACAGAAAAGGAGAGAGGTTCATTTTGAATTTAGAGATCAAGTTTTAGCACACCTAAGGAAAGAGAGGATCCTAAGAGGAACATATAACAAATTGAAGATGAAGAAAATAGGACCATGTAAGATCCTCGAGAAGTTTTATGCAAATGCATATGAGATTGATCTTCCATAGGATGTGGGAATATCACCCATATTAAATTGTGTAGACCTGTACCCTTACAGGATGGATGATAAAGGAGGATCGGATGAGAAGAAGGAGATTCAGTGGGAGAAGCATATGCCAATAGAAGAAAAGACACAAATGGAGAATATCGTAGATCAAATGATTGGTAAGAAGACCAAGAAAAAGACTTATTTTGAGTACTTGGTGAAGTGTAAGGGTCACCCAACAGAGGATGCTAGTTGGGTAAATGAATCTGACATTAAGAAGCATGGAAAAACAGTGTAGGATCTCATGGATAGGAGTGAATGAATATTTTTCCAGAGGAGTATGATGCAAGAGCATCACCATCAACATTAAATAGGCCAGGTGGAGGACAACTCAGAACCCAGTGCACGGATTTGAAGTTTTTTTTGAATTCCAAGGAGGATCTCGTATTTCTGTTTTGAAATGATTGTATTTAAAGATGTTAAATATTTTGAGGCTTGGGCCATCACATAAGGACACCAAGGATTGCAATAGTTTTAATTAGGAGATAAGGTTAGACAGATACTGAGTATCGACTCATGTCTTAATCTAATCTCCATTCAATGTAATATTCCTTAGTAGGTGGATGCAATTACTATGATAGGATAGCTCTAAGGTAGTCTGGAGGGAAGGATCGAGAAGCCCCTCATTCTATAAATATATGTATTGTATGCCCAAATGAGGTTGTTGAATATTGTAGTTGTTTTTGAATGTTAGTGTTATTTTTGAGAGAGTTGTTGAAGCTTATGAGTAGTTGTAGAGAACTATATGACTCCATGTACATATTTTACAGAATGAATACAAGAAGAGAGGTTGATTCCAATTGTATGGTGTTTTATTCATCTGATTTATTTGAGTACATGTGATGTTTATTTATTCTCTATGTGTTTTATTAGTTTATATATCTTTTATGCATGAATATGTTTTTCATGGTTAAGTGTGGAAGTCTTTGATGCTTCTGTAAGTTTCATTTGTTTCTCTTCTAAGATTCCTGGTGTAAGGAGTGCATAGTTCCCACAAGGAGTGTGTAGGACAAGTCAAGATAGACTCATAAGCTCAAAAGAGATAACGTGAATTTATAGTCAAAGCGCAGAGAGTTCATAGTTGTTCAGAGGAGAGAAAATATTCGAGAAGACCCATGCAAGGAGTGCATCGAGCCAACACTTTGTTTAAGTGTTGAAGAAGTTTAAGAGGAGACAAATGCAAGGAGTGCATGAGGATATTTTCTTCAAAAAATATGTAAGTCTAAAAGTTTCTCAGAAATATCTAAGTCTGAAATTCATCAGAAGTTTCAGGGATGAAAGGAGTGTGCCATAGGTCTATAAACCTCAGATGAAAAAATATCAAAAGATATAGCGAGTATAAAATTTCAATAGGAGGGACTTAGAAAATTTCTAAGTCCAGATCTCTAAATTATCAGAGGAGTGCACAGGGGGCGCCAGAGGCTCTATTTATCTCGTGCAGTCAAGCTCAGGAAGGATAGTGATCAAAATATTAGAGAAGTAGAAGATTCGTTGTTTTAAAAGTTGAATGACTGAAATGTATTCGAGAGGATATAGGCTCTTTTGTCACCCTTAGATATGGAGAAATAGTGCATGGTTTAACCTTGTAAGTATTTAAGGTTTCGCACATTCGGAGAATTCATAGATCAAGTTTAAAAGGAGGAATTATCGAGGACTAAGATCTACGGTCAAGATCCATTCAATATTTTGTAGGAGCATGTAAAGCCATCGGATCAGAAGGTGCTACACATGGGTTAATCAAAGAATTCCTTCAGACTTCGTGCATTCTGAGAATTAGGCATGTGGAGAAATTAGGACCCCTGAAGTCCCGAAGTTCGAAGTGAATCGTGGTCTTCCAAAATCAGAGGACATGTGTCAGCAAATCATGTAATTCAATGAAAGTAGGAGTGGAGGAATTCTGAAGTATCGAAGGCCAGATTTCATCCGAGACATCCATCATAAAGGATACACGTCGTCATATTAGGTAGACCGAAGGATAGATACTTCAGGAGAATAGTGGGAAGAGGAGGCAGATCTCTCTGGAGTCCTGAAGTTTGGAGTATATTTGGACCGTTGATTTCAGGATGGGTACATGGTAGCAGATCCATAGGTCTGGAGTTTTGGCGCTCCAGAGAAAATGTAGCGTGGTGTTGTGGAGACTCACGGAGTCCCAAAGCCTCAGATTTAATCCCAACCATTCGTTGGAGAGGATGCATGGTGCAATATCCCATAGTCCATGAAATTGACATTTCAGTGAAATCAAAGCATTGTGCAAACAAGTAGAAAATCACCAAAGTCCCAAAAGGCATCCTAGGCATCGATCTAGGAGGGAACACATGGAGTCAAGAGAACTTATTCAACGTTTCGACGTTGAGAGATATAAAGTGTCGTGTTGTTTGAAGACCAAAGAAAATTGTCGAAGCCTGAAGGGAATTGATCTGGACTGTCCATTTGATTGATGCTTGTGGACCGTCGATCTAAGACATGATGAAATAAATTTTCAGCGATCCAGGAGGATTGTGGAAAAATGCGTTGTGAAGGAAATCTTTCATGCCTAGAGCGCGAAAATGGCTGAGGGCCATCGGTTCGGTGAAAGAATAGGAGTTGTCTAATTTGCCCCTTTTCAACGATTGACAATTTGAGGTTGTTTTGTGTATGTTGGTGAGATGTTCATTGTGGATCGTTGATTTATCCGCCTAGTGTTCAACAGTTCATGAAGTTTGTATTAAGAAATAAGATGAATAAAAAATCCTGAAGTCCCGAAACTTTCAGGATATGAAGCATTGGCCCATGGTTTTGGCCCTCAATCTCTGAGGAGGATTTGTAAACACTCAGGGACTTCCGAGAACGAAAATTTATGTTTAGAAAGAGGTTGTTAAGGGCCTGTGCATTAATATTTCAGGCTCAGAGAGATCCAGTTTTAAGAGTGGAACGAACTGGTTAACAGACTGAATACAATAAACACAAAGATATGAATAACAACACATATATCCAGTGAATAATATCTTCTATTGAATAAATGAAATAGGATGAAACTGTAAAACTGCAGAATTGAAACACTTGCTCGAATGGTGGTAGCTATCTCTGAGAATAGATTTGGCTGCTACCCATATTCGTCTGAGAAGAATGATTACAATGAGGCTCCAATGGCCTTTTTGATATTAGTCATGAATTCTAAGACCTTAGACATCCTTAAACCTAACCCTAGGAGGTGAAACGCCAAAATTTATGTGGGCCCCTATGTTTAAGTTGGTACCTCAACTTCCCAAGGCCATAAAATTTCCATACGACCTCTGTTTTAGGCACGTGATAGACTGTTGGAAATTTATTTTAGAGAAATACACATTATGTTGTCAAATTCTGATTTTGTCTACAGTTTGACTGTGGTGAGCCAAAAAAACACTGTTAAGGGCCCCAAAACGACCCTGGAAGTAAAACAAGATGTGATGACATGAAAATATACAAAATAAGCCAGCTGGATTAGGTAGGAGGTCACAAGTATGAACCTAGGATATGTGTGGGGCTTTAGACAACCCCAGAAGTGTAGAACCCACCATTACAAAGAAGTATAGAAGAATGTGTTGAACTAAGACTGTCAAGAGGATCCAACTGGAATAGGTGGGTGGCCACCAATATCCACCTAGATCATTCCTCCCCACTTAGGAACAAATGGTCTCCATTGCGTTGAGTTCCCCCATCAGGTGAGGAAAATTATGCTGAATTTTGCCCCAGGTGAACCACTTTCCTTGGTGTAGGAGACTCCCTGCCTGGATAACCCAATAAAGCCAGATCCTCTGCTAGCGAGTGTCCTTGACCTATGTGTCCACTATATGATCAGTGGATTCTTGTTTCATGCAGTCATGGTTGATTTATGTCAGTGTCAGTGGTTCTACGATCTTTGAGGTGTCAAGCCAAGGAAAGGTTGAGTGTTGAGATAAAAATCATTGCTACCCACAACCTTGGTGATAGTGTAATTCCCATAGAAAAGTGGGTAGAGCTTTTGATGGGGCCCTGTGAGACGGTTCTTCTGCAAATGTAACCATACTTTTCCTCCAACCTGAAACTGGTGTGGTACCTTGTGTTGATCATGGCATTGCTTGTACTTAGCATTGGATTTCTACAAAATCTCATGGACCTATTGGCGGATGTGCTTAATCTTCTCAATGAATTTGGTGGCTTTGTCGGTCTCAGAATGAACATGGGAAGAGTCTGTCAGTGTGGTGGAAAGAGGTAGTGTAACATCAATGGGACCCAAGGGTTGGAATCCCATCCCCACCTGAAATGGGATATGGTCGGTGGAGCTATGGAGAGCCTTATTTTAATCGTGTTGAACATAGGGGAGACCCTCATCCCATGTACATGGATTCTTAGAGTTGTACATGCACAATATTTGAATAATCATATGATTGACTACCTCTATTTTTCTTTTTTTTTAGGCGCAGAAAGCAGTGGATTTAGTGAGCTTAGTGTCCAACAGTGACGAGAGATTCGACCAAAATGTGTTGAGGAACCTATTGTCATGGTTGGAGATGATGGTCTGTGGTATCCCAAAATGGACCCACACTCATTTGAAGAAGAGCTTGGTAGTATCGATCACTGTGATATTCTTCTTGTAGGATGTGATAATGGCCATCTTCGAAAACCGATCAACGACCATAAATAAACAGTCATTTCCTTGCTTGGTGGATGGAAGGTCAAACATGTAATACATTGATATGGATTCCCAAGTCTTCTTGGGAGTAGGAATATGGGTGTATAGGCCTTACGTCTTGATGTTTGGCTTGGAAATGGCATAGGAAGTGCAAGATATGATATACTTGTTGACTTCCCGTCAAATTTTTGGCCAATAAAAATGTTTATGAATAACGAACACATTTTTCTCCATGCCAAAATGTCCCTCCATCCGACTGTAGTGGGATTCCCAAATCATCTTTTCACGCTCTCTTGTAGGAACACAAAGATGGACCAGATGGCATAATATTTCATCCTTAATGTGTAAATCAGTGACAATCGCGCCTATACCCAAGAGCTGATAGGTGGTGGCAAAGTTCGAATCTTGATGATAAAGTTGGGGCCACTCAAATGCCTCATGTTCATAGGAATGGATCACAATGATGAGTGTATCCATGGGAGGTCGATTGAGGTAGTCAGTGAAATGATTTGAGATCCTTTTCTTATACTTGATGTTGATATGGAACTGCTATAGGTAGGTGGACCACTTTTGATGGTAGTCGTTCTACAATTTTCCTTGTGTCTGTATGAACTAGAGAGTCTTATGATTAGTGTGGATGATCATCTCCTTTCCCATAATTTAATGTTTCCATTGATGACAAGATTATACAATGGAATACATTTATTTGTCATAGGTGGGGTATTTTTGGACAATATATGAGAGTGTATCACTATGGTATGCCACCAGATGACCGTGTTGAGTGAGAATTGTGCCTACAACATAGTCATATGCATCAGTCTCAATCTCAAATGGTTGTTGCAAATCGGCAATGACAAAACTGAGATGAGTGCAAGCGATGCTTCAAATCATTGAATTCTCATTATTGTTCCTCCCCCCACATGAACTTTACGCTGTCATCACCCTTGGTCATCTGGCTGAGGGCCCAGGCCATATGGGAGAATCCCAACATGAACCGCCGATAGAAGTTGGCTAGTCCCAAGAAGCTCTGAAGCTCGATTAGTGAGTTTGGGGTTGTCCAGTCATGGATGACTTGGATCTTAGTTGGATCAACATGTACCCCATGCTCATAAAAAATGTATCCCAAGTATTGGACCTTGTTCATGCCAAAGGAGCATTTTTCCAAGTTTCCATATCTCTTGTGTTGTCGCAAAGTGCTAAAAAATTGATGAATATGCTGCAAGTGATCCACCCAACTTTTTTTGAAGATGAGGATGTCATCCAAATATACCACCACAAAAGAGTTGGTGAAGGGTCTCAATACATCGTCCATCAACCTCATGAAAGTGGTTGGTGCATTTGTTAATCCAAAGGGCATGACCAACCATTCGAAGAGACCTTCTTTAGATTTGAAGGTTGTCTTTCATACATCAGTTGGTTCGATAGGAACTTGGTGGTAGCCAGAATTTTGGTCAATCTTCCTGAAGAAATTTCCCCCCTTGATTTGTTCAATAAGGTCATCAATCCTATGAATTGGGTATCAGTTCTTGAATGTGATTTTGTTTAAGGATCTGTAATCAATGTAGAGTCGCCAAGTCTCATCCTTCTTCTACACCATTACAATCAGGCTTTCAAAAGGGGAGGAGTTGGATTTAATGTGCCCCTTTTGAAGAAGAACTTGGATCCAATGCTTGATTTCGTCATTTTCCATCAGCAATAAACAATATGTTGGTCCATTAAGCATAGGTGCATCGGGGGTCATATTAATTGGATTCTTGACTTGCCAGTGCGTCAGTACCATGATGGATGAGGAGAAGATGTCTTTGTACTCTTCCACGATCCCGTCTGCTTTCTTTTGCTGCAAAGAGAGGCTATGTGTATAGTCCATGGATGTAACGACGACCTTCTTCTTACTGTGAGCATGGATCAGAAAGAATACGAACTTCTCGTCTGTGAAATTACCTTACTTCATTGCTTAGCAGATATCAAAGAAATAGCGATTGGCGGTGCTACCTCTGGTATCCTGTACAATTGTCTACCGAAAGTAATAATAACACTGTGGGGTATAGACTCATACATAGCATGATGCTTCCTCAAATATGGTTTTCCTAAAAGAACATCACAAACTTCAAGGGGGAAAATATCACACAATATCTCATCTTTGAAAGTCTTGATGTCATAGGGAAGACAACATTGTTGGCTGACACAAATATCTCTTCGTTAGAAAAGCCACCTAATGGTGTAGGGTTACGGGTGCGGTGTTGTCAGTCGGTCCGACCGCTTGACGACCTCTACTAAAATCAGGTTCTTTTGAATGCCACTATCGAAAATGAAATAAAGCAGAGCCCCCTTTAGCCACATTTGTGAGTGAAAGAGGCTTTCCCATTGCTCTAGTTCTTTTGGTTCACTTGGTCTAACTTTGGTGGTAGCGACAGTGGCACTAAGTTCAACATCGATAATCCGCTTCCCTCATTTGATATTTGATTTAGAATCAGAATAGGCCTCTAAATTGAAATACTTCAGCTCAACCATGAGTGACTTCTTGGAGTGGCATTCTTCAATGTTGTGTCAATGGATTTTATGGTACTCACACCATTTTCCCATGTCCTTCTTCATGTTCTCATTTCCCTTCTTGTGTTGTGGCCTAGAATGGTTGTCCTGAGAGTGGCCATATTTTCTCCATCCCTTGTTGTGTGGGTTGGGGATGCCTTTTTCCTGCTTCATCTATGAGGAGTTTGCAGATCCAAACTCTTTCCTCTTCTTCTTAAATTTCTTCTTGATCTTCACAACATATCTATAAGCCGTACCCAATGAGGTGATGTCCAAAAACTCCATTTTTGTTTGAATATATATATGCAAAAAGCTACGGTATTTGAGCACCAGATGTCGCTCAAAGCCTTTAATACCCAATTTGATGCACAGGGTATGGAAAATATTGGTGAAATCTGGTACTTTTTGGTCCCTTTCTTGACGCAGGGTGGTCCATCCAGTGTACTGGTCCTCGTAGCCAGGGTTGATTTTAGGGGCTAAATTTCGCTCATGGGATAATTTTCCATTGTTTTTCCAAAAACAAGATTCGCTATTTTAAAAATTATTCGCCCAAATTCTACAAGATAAAATTATTTTACCTTAAAAATTGCCAAAATTTTATAAAAACTATATAAAATTCTTATAAATTTGAATATTTTTTAAAAAATATTGCCAAACATTTATAGATGACATGTGAAGGATTAGTAATATTCTCCAAGGTTTCTACATTTAAAAATAAATTTCCATCCTTAAAATCATCCCTTCTCTGAGCTTCCAAAAAGGTAGTAATTTTCTTTATTGGCATCCCGAAAGCAATCCCATGTAGGGAAAACGACAAATATTGAAGATTCCTCTATGGCCCTTTTCTCAGAGTAAGTGTCCCACCGATACTTAATATGGGGAATGACCTTTAGGAGTGAAAAAGTAATCTTTCCCTATCGAAAAAATTGTGGACCAAAAAATACCCTTCGAGCAGATTCAACCATTTATCTACAGCATCCGCATCTATCAATATTTCAAATAATGGAATATAAAAATTTACCTATACCTTGAAGGGGGTTCCATGGCCACTTGATTAATATGCTTCTCTTGTGGGTAGCCGTCGAAGGATCTGCGCAAATTTGTCCATCATTTCGTTCCTTTGTCGTGCAAGGGCTTCCTCGAGCAACATTTTAAAAGGATCTTCTGCTCCATTATATTTATTTTCATTTCCCATGGGTTTTTTTCGAGCTCGGCAAGACCAATATTGCAACGACTTGATTGGTTTGAGTCCCAACTTCTTGTACCCAGATCTTGTCAAGGACATGCACGAAGAAAAATAAATGAAGATCAAACCGCTCTAATACCACTGATCTAGATTTAGGAGCAGAATGAAATAATTAACATATTGAATACAATAAACATAGAGATATGAAGAACAACACAGATATCCAGTGAAAAATATCTTCTATTGAATAAATGAAATAGGTTAAAAATGTAAAACTGCAGAATTGAAACACTTGCTCGAATGGTGGTAGCTATCTCTAAGAAGAGATGTGGATGCTACGTGCATCCGTATGAGAAAAATTATTACAATGAGACTCCAGAGGCCTTTTTGATATTACTCATGAATGAAAAAACCCTAGACATCCAAAAACCTAACCCTAAGAGGTGAAACACCAAAAGTTATGTGGGCCCCTATGGGTAAGTTGGTACCTAAACTTCCCCGGGTCATAACTTTTGCATACGACCTCCGTTTTAGGCACGTGATAGCCCGTTGGAAAGGTATTTTAGAGAAATACACAGTACGCCATAAAAATCTGACTTTGTATATAGTTTGACTGTGGGGATACAAAAATACATTGTTAAGGGCCCCAAAACGGCATGTTGGCGGGCGAAATTGTCCGTCCGTCAATTGAGAGAGTGGAACCGGTCCGGGATTGTCTAAATAACCCAAGACGTTTGGAATGAACCACCCTGACGAGTTTAATGGCTCCGTTGGCTGCTCTAAGGTTCTAATAAAAACAAAGAGAAAACTAATCTAAACTAACTAATCTATCTAAAACAAATAAAACAAACTAAACTAACTAAAACTAACTAAAAGTAATAAAACAAACTAATATACTAATCTAATTAAAACAAACTACTAAATTAAACTAAATATAAACCACTCTAACTATTATATACAATCTACTAATTACTATTACACTAACTCTAACAATTAAATATCTAATTACTAATTGAATTACAACTTATTCACAAATATACAATATCTACAAGATGCAGATTTGAATAAAACCTGTAAAACTCATGTGTTTTCTGCCCTAAGACAGCTAGAGATATATTTTTGATTTTAAGATTTTATGAAAAATAAATAAAACATACTGAAATTAAACAATCTAATATATTTACTGAAATTAAACAATCTAATATACTAAACATATATATGAGAAACTGACTTGGAACGCTCCAAGTTTGCCCTGTGTGTGATGACTTCGAAGCTGGTCGGAGGAAGTAAACTCGCACCGGTTAGTCCAAAAGCTTCTCGTAAACGATAGGTTGTGCTGCTCTTTGAGTTATTTACAGGACAAACAAGACATAAAAAAAATCATAACAATTTTATGATTTATAAATCTCTGCAATAAGGGAAACTTGTTATGCAAAAACTTATATTTAATAATTCAACTCATGAAGAAGAGAAATCTGTCATTCACAAACTGAATTAAGAAATTGCTATGTTTTTTTAAACACTTAGAAGAAATCAGATATGGATTATAGTGATTAAATTATATCATTTGCAAATGATTAAGATAGCTAAAGTAGTCATTAACCAGATACAAATTGATATACACAACATGAAACAAAATATTGATATAATGAGAAGCTAAAGCTATAACAAAACACCAAATTCTGCCTCAG
>ML779975.1:0-18923 GCA_009831015.1 Picea engelmannii
AATCTTTTTAGCCAACTTTGTATAGTTTTGGCCCTTTTGATGTGCTGTGGAGTTAATCCTTGTGCCATGGATGATTGTTTTTCTGTGTTGATGATGTTGAGTTCTTGTCGCCCTGTGCGGACGAAATTTCAGTGATAACAAGAGGCATTGCGAATATTGCATGCACAAGATGCACATAAGCTATATATACACGGTACAGAGAAGAGAAGGTGTGTGGTTGTTGTTGGAGTTGCTATGGTTGTTGTTTTCGTGGGGAAAATTCAAGTGTGAACAAGGAGGCAGAGCGCAGGAGCAGAGATGCACGCTAGAGGAAGGTTGCATCAAAGGGATATGGTGCAGAGAGTACAAAAGGCAGAAGAACAGAAAGTGCAAGGGGCGTGCAGAAGGCACTGACGCAGATAGGACAGAGCAGCATAACAGAACAACAACAGGGCTGGTAAGCCATTGCATAATTTTATATCATTGTAGTAAGTTTCAGTAACAAAGAATTTATTATTCAGGGTGGTTGGGAGGTGCTAGGGAGGACCGGTGTCCTCAAAGGTTCAAGTGGGTGCTTGAACACAGGGAGTTGGTGCTTCCTTCTAGTTGGTGCTAGAGAAACCAGGGAGTTGGTGCTTCCTTCTAGTTGGTGTTAGAGAAACCAGGGGGTTGGTGCTTCCTTCTAGTGGGTGCTAGAGAAAATAGAGAGTCGGTGCTCTCAGCAAGTTGCAGCTTGCAAAAATAGAGGTTGCAGCCTCACAATGAGTTGGTGCTCATATGTATGATAATGTAAAGAATGTAGATAATACTTATCATATAAAGAGAATGAGGTTTTTACGCTGTATGGGTTTCCTCAGGAATTATCTGTCTCTGTCTTTCTCATATATGTGACTGATGTTGAATGTGCCTTTTGCTTATCTCTCTGCATTATTGTGATCATCATTGAGTGCCTTGTAAAGATTTTAAAAGAAGCATAATTGTTTAAGCACAGTAACAACTGATTCACCCCCCTCCCCCTCTCAGTTGTCCAATAAGTCTGATCTAGCAGGGAGTCTGGTTTTCCATATCATCTCTCCTTGAATTTTGCTTGGATGTGTTTTTTGGGACCCACAGAGGTACACGCGGCCTGTACAAGGCCTGCACGCGTGTACCAGCACCCTACCCTCTTTCAGCGCACGTGTGAACGCTAGTTGTAGAGGTAGCAGTAGCGTGTAGGATTTCAGAGACCTCAGAGGCAGTCCTCCTCTTCCCTGTCAGAATCATACATTCTCAGGGGGTTTTCTGAAATTTTGTCTGAGTCTTGTTTGCTAACAGTCCTATCTCATATTGTTTTTTCCTTATTATTTTTCCTTGCATTATTTGTTTTTCTGTTAGAAAGAGTATCCAAGCCTTCAAGGGATCCTGGTTATCAATACCAGGGGTCTCTTCTGGGTTTGGTCTGTCTATTTTCTTATTTTTTCTTAGAATTTAGATATACACGCAGCCTGTATAAGGTCAACCTGTGTGTACATGCCCTCTGTTCTTGTTTAGCATGCGTTCGCACGCGTGTTGTTTAAGTGACAGTCGCGTGCTTGTAACAGGCTACTTTTTGTTTAGGGTGGGGCAGTCATCCTCTCCTTTGATTAGAAGTATTCCTCTTAGGTGTTTGAATCTTTTTTTGAACAGTCAGTAGCTTAGGATTATTTCTATCCTTAGCTTGTTTTTTCTCATTTAAAACGTTGTCAGAAAAATATTAAAAAATAAAATAAAATAAATAAAAATAAAAATAAAAATTGTTTACGGTTTTTAGACAAGTGAGAGAGTCGTTGTTTCTACAATTTCTATTGTGTGATTTTTTACTCTGATTCTTTGCGATCTGCGCTTTAAGCCAGAATTATTTTTCTTTGGTTTTTTGCTTGTCGGTATTTTCCCTTTCTTGCTTTAACTAGCAATCAAATAAAAAAAAAATATTCTCTTTTCATTTTCTTCTTTGATTGAAGAGTGTGTTTCTGCATCATTAGCTAGGGAGAAGTCTTTTATTTCATAAGTTTTTGCAGTTCACTTAGATCATAAGTACCTCGTAGTCGAGTGAAATTCCTTTGAGTTTGTTGTCCAAAATCTTAGAAAAGTTAAAAAAGAAAATCTTGCTTTAGAAAAGTTGTTGAAATTTTGCATTCAGTAAAAGTTTTGTTTCCATCTCTTCTAATTCATTTTTGATTTCATCTGTTACACATCATCAGTTTCACCCTCATACCCCTTGACGTAAGACAAAGCTATAAACGTAACACTAAATTTAAAATCTACTAGACTTTTATGTTTGTAGGGTTCACAAACTAGTTCAGGACTAGGGCCTTGGATTAGGTTGGAGATGAAACTCTTCAAGGCCATTTAAAATCAAACATTGGAGTCTGTGATAGGGAGTGTCTAAGTCCAGTTTCGTGGAAGTTATCCGAGACCTCCCTCTAACACAGGGGATAAACACGAGGTCACGTGCGGAAAGGTAGCGGAGAGAACCCCTCCAAAGCCGGACCAATCGTAGTGGAGAACACATATAGAGGGCTTGTTTTGGGATTCCGTCGTTTGCATTTGCCTTGGGGATTCATGGGTCTCGAATCTGTTCGAGGTCCTCAGTTGTCTTCCGGACCATTTTCTCTCAATATCCTTGACAGGTTTCGGGCTCGATACCCTGCTCATTGTGGTCTACCCGACTTTCGACTGTACCCACCTGGTGACTGTTCGCGTGCTGGCAACCTAGTTGCCAATATTTGATAGGGACATACACAGGTGACTACGGGGGTATACCGTGGTATCTAGGACAGACATCGGGCCATGATTTGCAGAGTATACTCAGAGGGTGCTTTCGTATTCGAGTTTCACTTGCACCGGTAAGTTGCTCTAGTGTTGGCTATTGTAACTGATCTTCCAATTAATTTAGTGTTTGCTTGTCTTATCTTCTAGGGACTTTTTTCTTAGTGTGTGTTACTTTTGTGCATTTAGACTACCTTAGAGTGTCTTGGATCTTCTCACACAGTGGAGGATCCCGAGCTTCACTGGTCACAAAGGATTCTTGGCCTGCCGCCGGTTACACTGGAGCCACCCCCGCCACCTTTACGGCGGAAGCTAGACCAACAAGGGTCTTTTGAAGCGACTGGGTCGCAACCCATTATGCTCGAACAACACCCGGAGGAATCGACCATTTTAAACCTTGAAGCAACTGCTCTTTCCTCAGTTGAAACCCCAACCACTGATCTCTTGGCACCTTTTATTATACCAGTTTTTCACAAGCGCCAAACAGTGTCGCACACAACAATGGAAACAAATGTTGTCTCTTCTTCGGGGAATTATTTGATTCCCACCACGGTTGTCACCACAGGAGAGCTTCCACCTCCTAACCCATCATCGTCAGTCTGAGCCACCATGGTCTCGGTCGTAACTACTTCGCACAATGGTTCGAATCCGTCTTTGGCGGTGGCCACAACCCCCATTACACCTAGTGAGACAGGCCCTCCGTTCTCATACGGGATGCCTAGTTCGGGTAAAAGTCCTGCACTTTCCTACTCCACTTTACAGACTTTGATTCTGGGGGTAGGGAGCTCTATCACTCCTCTGCAAGGTCACTTGGGGGGCACTCATGTCCTTTTTAACACTTTTCCTTACGGAGGAGGTCATATCCCTCCTTCGTCCCCTTCACTCGGTGGCTCGCATCAGCAATCCGCCGGGCAACCTACGCCCAATAGTTTATTTGGAGCAGGGAGTCAAGGACCACATGCACATAGTATGTCGATAGGTTCGACACCATTTTCTTGGAAGAAAACGTTTGGTAACAACACATTCTCGTCAGTCGCTTTCTTGACTGGGGGCAACCCCATTTTTGGACAATCTACTCCTGTTCAGGGTACTATTCCTGCACAGGGGGCAAACATAACAGGACCTTGGAATTCAGGGCAAGGATCTGTTCCCTCCCCCGGAATGCCGATCTGGGGAAATTCTTTCCACAATCAATGGAACCCCGGACAGACCACTATGCCTATCCCCACAGGACCGGCATGGGGTAATCCTTCCCAAAGTCCTTCGAATACAATGCATGCCCATCCATCTATGTCCTATTTGGGAAATCAGCTGATGATGTCTCCACATATGCAAAATCCTTACACTGGTTAGGGCCATGGTTTCTACCAAAACCCGGGCCAGCAACCAAACTTTTCCTGGCAACCTAGTGCCAGTCAAACTCCAGGACCCTTTTTCCCTGGTTATCAGCAGCAACCCAAATTACCATTCTTGGCGACTTTCCACTTGCTAGATTTGACAAGGTTGTTGAATGACCCCATTTGTCACGATCTGCGTTGGCCTCCTATGTCGACGAAGTTGCCTTCGTACATTCCAAAGTTCGAAGCCAAACCTAATGAAGACCTAAGAGATCATATGACTACCTTCCATCTATGGTGCTCATCTAACTCATTGAAGGATGACTCCGTACAGTTGCGATTGTTTCAACGTACTCTCATTGGGAGTGCCACGAAATGGTACATCAAGCTCGATCGCTCAAGATACTCTTCTTTTGGCGAACTGGCGATGGCTTTCCTTAACCATTTCCAGTTACCTATGAGTTACGATGTTGGCATAGAATTGCTCGCTAATTTCGAACAGACAACAACAGACCATATCTCTGATCACATCCGAGAATGGAGACGCCGGAAGAGTTTAATCAAAGTACCAGTCCCACCAACATTCCTGCTTGAGTGGTTCCTTAAGTCTTTGGTCCCACAGCTATCCAAAGACGTCGTGACATCAGGAGTTTTCTCCGAAGAAGATGCCATCATGAGGGCTCAACAGTTTGAGCTCATCTATTCTCAGTCTTCTTTATTATACAACATCTTTCCCGATGCGCCACGTTCAATATTGGATAAAACTAGACAGAGAGTTGGACCACATGCCGATGGTATCATCGGTTCAGCACAAACTAAGCCCGCTGAGCAATTGACAAAGCAGTTGCAAAAATTATCCATACAACACACAGCGGCCGGCCAAACTACTATTTTCGCTGCTCCCCCTACCCAAACGTCGGAGGTACACACAGTGCAATCGACTAACCCGAAGGCAACCCAGCAACCTGAAGGGAAGAAAAAACAACGAAATAAGGGTAAGGGGGATAAAAAAACCCAACGATAATGCTGGTGGGGACAACACTGAAAAATGGAAGGTGAGGTATCCATGCAATCTATGCGTGGAGGATCACCCGACCCATCTATGTCCTTGACTTGCAGAGGCCCAAAAGTTTGTCACACAGCAATAGCAAGCAGTGTTGACTAATCCCTTTCAACATGGGCAAAATCTAACTCAAGCCTCTGCAAGCACAGAAGGGGGCAACCAAGAAATCTGCCCACCTCGAAACAACCCCTCATCTGCGAACGTATATATGGTTAGGGGTGATTCTTTCATATCAACTAGAGAACACGATTATAGTAAACCAAACACTTCTGAGAAAGGCAAAGAAGCTGACCTCCCATCTCTTCCTCTACAGATTGAGAAAACGTTGGGAGAAACAATGACACGCATTCCAAAAGGTGCATTTAAAAAGGCTTCTCATAACCCAAACGCAAGGGCCACCCAGAACTACTCTGTGGTGGAAGATTTATCACAAACCCCTTGTGCGATGTCTGCTTTGGAGGTCCTCCAAAGTTTCCCTACTCAGAGGAAGGCTTTGTTAACCTCTTTAGGCTCTACTGAGACTTGTAATCCGGGTACCATCATGTTAGATACAACCGACTTAAAACCTCATCTGCCTTACCACGTAGTGTTTCAGATAGTAGTGGCTTACCCCAGGAAAACTTTTACACGGAATATCTTCTGCACAGTGGTCGACGAGGGCACCTCGACATGCATTATGTCATTGGCATGTTGGAAGACCATTGGCCAGCCCATTTTGTCTCCATCACCTACTCTCCTTACTGCTTTCGACGGTCGTTCTTTCCAACCACATGGCATCGTTCCTTCTTTCCCCGTACAGTTAGGAGGGAAGACTCTGTGTGTCGAGGTAGAGGTAGTCGATGCTCCCCTTGACTATAACCTCTTGTTAGGAAGGTGTTAGACTTAGGCTATGCAATTTGTGGTTGCTATTGTTTTCCGGGTCTTGTTGTTTCCACACAAAGGCTGGATAGTGACCATCGATCAATTGTCTTTCTTCAGACCTGACCCGACATTGGGGGCATCCACGGTCCCGCTGATTGATAATCCTCAACCAGGTATCGTCAACGTGGGAGTTGGTTTGTGCCCATATTTGATGGGTACCTTTGATTATCCACCTCCTTAAGGCGATATCAAATTTATATCTAATCACCATAAGGTTGAGATTTTTCAAGTTTCGTCGTTCCGCACGACTTACTTTGAGGATCCATGGATTCTTCCTTCCCCATCAACCATGATAGATGAGACAGGGCACCCTGGCATGTCCATGCCCTTGTCTACTGTTGAAGTAGCATATTCTCTAGTTTAGAAAGCTTCAGCTAACCCTGATCGGACTCCTACCCAAGAGTTAGATCCGCTTCTTGAACCTATTTGGGCTCAGGGTTCTCTCGCTAACGTCGATTCGTTAGACTTAGTCTTACCTTCTGATGAAGCAATAATCGAAGCAATGACTAGTCCGAACAAGCCTTGGGAAGATCTTCATCACATATCATATTTTATCCCAAATTTAAGTTGAATTGAAGCAGGATAATTCACCGTAACCATGACGGAAGGTCAGTCGTGTCCTATTAATCTCTTAGCTACACATGAAATTTATGTTGAGGGCAATATGGCGACTATAGCTGAAACTATACCAATCCACATCTCCTGAAACTCTGGCGTCATGGAAAACATCTTCGTCGGAGCAGATTGCTCCCCCGAAGAGATTCAAATCTACACGGATCTTTTCAAAGAATTCTGTGACGTTTTTGCCTGGTCTTACGAGGAAATGCCAGGTATCGATCCAAAAATAGTTGAACATGAAATCACAACGTATCCTGATGCCAAGCCTATTCGACAGAAAATTCGTCCAGTTAATCCTAAGAAAGAAGCAGCCATCAAGATTGAGGTTGAGAAATTGCTAAAGGCAGGTTTTATCTATCCTATCCATTTGACTCAATGGGTGTCGAATCCTGTGCCAGTCAATAAAAAACAAGGCACGATTCGTGTATGTACTGACTTCCGTGATTTGAACAAGGCATCTCCCAAGGATAATTTTCCAACACCATTCATCGATCAGATCATTGATGAATGTGCTGGTTGTGAAGCCTTTTCTTTCATGGACGGTTTTTCGGGGTATAATCAAATCCAAATCAAACCCAAAGACCAACATAAAATGGCATTCATTTGTCCATGGGGTACTTTCGCATATCGTAAGATGCCTTTTGGTCTTAAAAATGCTGGAGCCACATTCCAGCGGGCCATGTCTTTTTCCTTTCATGATCTCGAGCATATAGTCGAGGCCTATCTAAATGATTTAGCATCATGATCTTGCAAGAGAATGGATCATCCCACGCACCTTAGACTAATCTTCGAACGTTGTCGCTACTTTAGGATTCGCTTGAATCCAAACAAGTGCAGCTTTTGTGTAACGTTTGAACGCTTGTTAGGTTTCATATTATCGACAACAGGGATCATGGTCGATTCTCTCAAGGTGGAGGCAATAATCCAGTTGCCCCCCCCATGCACAATTTTACAACTTCAGAGTCTACAAGGTAAGGCGAACTTTTTACGACGCTTCATCGCCAACTATGCCGAACTCACCAAGGGTTTTATGCGTTTATTGAAGAAAGATGTTTCTTTTCTCTAGGATGAAGCCGCTCAACACTCTTTCGATGTATTAAAACACGTCCTCACAGCTGCACCTCTGCTATGACCATAACAACGATTTATTATTATATCTGGCTGCCGCAGAGTCTACCATTGGCATGGTTTTAGTTCAGGAAGATGATTTGTCCTCTGAATACATTATCTATTACCTAAGCCGAGGCCTCATAGGACCAGAACTAAATTATTCTCATATCGAAAAACTTGTGTTGGCAGCAGTTCATGTTGTCCAACGGTTCTGGCATTATGTTTTGTTTCGCAAGACCACCGTCATTGTTGTCGTGAATCCATTCCAATATATGTTGACTCGACGAGTTGTAGGCGGAAAAATCAGTAGATGGATAGTCATCCTCCAAGATTTTGAATTAGACTTCGTTTCAGTGAATTCCAAAAAGTCTTTGCTCTTTGCAGAACTTATTTCAGAACTTCCGGTTGAGTCAGGTGACGTTGTGCTTGAAGAATCACCTATCCGGAGAGATATGTTTTTTATCACATCTTCAGATCCCTGGTACGGAGATATACTTATCTATCTCCAGACTTTGGAGTGCCCCACTTCTGCTTCTCATGACGAGCTTCGACGTATATGCCATCAGGCTAAGAATTATCTCATACTTGATGATACATTGTATCGGAGAGGTGTAGACTGCATCTTACGTCGATGTCTCACACATGAGGAGGCAGTCATCGTGCTCAATGATTGCCATACCAGAGCTTTTGGCGGTCATTTGTCTGGGTTGGAAACAACCCAAAAGATTTTACGAGCAAGGTACTTCTGGCCAACACTTATCAAATATTGTGTCGAATCGATCAAGAAATGCCATCCATGCCAAATCTTCTCTCGGAAGATGAGGGCACATCCCTCTCCTATGTTTCCTGTCATCACAGTTGGTCCCTTCACCAAGTGGGGGATTCATTACACTACTTGCAACCCCCCGTCAGCAAGGGGGCACCGCTATATCATCATAGCTATCGACTACTTCACTAAGTGGGTTGAAGCAATGCCAACGTTTAAAGATGATGGAGAGACTACAACTCTCTTCTTATTCAATCAGATTATAGCAAGGTTCGATGTCCTGAGAGAGATTATCACTGACCATGGTAGTTACTTTCAGAACCAAATGATGACCGAATTAACATCAAAACTTGGGTTACGGAAAGAACATTCATCACCTTACTACTCCTAAGCCAATGGGCAGGTAGAAGCTGTAAACAAAACTCTTAAGACTATTCTACAGTGAACTATCAACTCAGTCAAGTCAAATTGGCATTTGATGTTATACCCGGCATTGTGGGCTTACTGAACATTTGTTAAGACTGCCACCGGTTTTTCACCTTTTCAACTCATTTACGGGTTGGAGGCAGTCTTGCCCATCGAATGTCAGATCCCATCTCTGAAATTGGCAGTACAATTATTGCCAGACACTTCTCCACTTGAAGAGTGGTTGGTACACCTTGAGCAACTCAATGAGTAGTGTCGTGATGCAGCTCTGGCCAACGAGGCGCACAAACATAAGGTCAAGTGTTAGTATGATAGGTCTGTTTGTCCTCAGATTTTCTCTGAAGGCGACCTTGTTTTGGTCTATGACCAAGACAAGGACCCCCTGGGGGCAGGAAAATTCAAACCCATGTGGTTCAGACCCTTCATCATAAAAGAGGTTCTAAAAAAGGGCGCTTATCATTTGGTTGATTTTGAAGGAAATTCTTTCGCGGAGCCTAGAAATGGGCTCTACCTCAAGAAGTATTACTCATAGGCAGGTCACTGTGGGTAACTTTTTGTAACATATGTATAGTCTTTGTACTATGACTTTTTAGTTTCTTTTTTAAAGTGTTATGGATGTGTCATTGATGTTATCTTTCGTCAATATGGCAGATGTCAAGTGATTCCAAGGTGTTCAATTGGTATGCAGATGGTGCTAGTCGACACACTCGGAGGCTTGCCTCCACAACTTGGGTAATCTTTACACCCCAGGGCCAATTGTTATCTTCCGGAGGTATATGATTAGGTGACACCACAAATAATGTCGCCGAGTATAGTGCAGTTATTGAGTTGCTTTGTGATGCTTTGTCATTGGTTATCGCTCATCTCCGGGTCTATCTCGACCCTCAATTGGTTGTGTCTCAGCTAAACATAGTATACTGGGTTCATGATCCAACCTTACACCGACGATTCCTTAGGGTACGTCTCTTAGAATGAAACTTTGATTATATTACATATTTTCATGTTCCTAGGAGATTAAACCAAATTATAGATATTCTAGCTAACCAAATTTTAGATTGGCATCTTGCACACATATGAAAGAACATTGACATAAACATGTAAATACATTTTTGTACATGTGATCCATAAGACACAAAAGATAAAAACCATATATAACATCATCAAATAACCAAAGTACATAGATGAACGCAAGTGCCTAAAAAATGGGAACAATAACGAGTCACTGGTCTTATGCCCTCAAAAAATATATACAAGTAGGTTTTCGTGGCACATAAAAAGTCTAAATGGGTTCAAGGCCTATGGGCCCTGTTATAATCATCCACAGCACGGGCTAAATGCCTAAACAATCGGACCCATGTCCGAGGTTCCCCCACTACATGAGGCTGCATGGATGGAGGCAGGTCCTCTATCTCTGCCATCGAGACTGTGTGAGTGAGCACAGTGAAGTTCCGCTCAACTTGTCTAAGGACCCTCTCGGCCTCCCCGGCTGGGAGGTTCCCTACTACTGCTGCTCCCCTAGCGGCGACAGCTGTGGCTTCTGGCTGTGGATGACGCCTGTTCTGTGCACAATCGGCAGGTCGCACGGGCCCCACATCTACATGCAACAAACATTTACCCATCAAATACTCTGGCATACAAACAAAAAAAATGATATATATAACAAAAATGACATAAAAATTACATATGCACGCAAAAAAACTACAAAGGTGGAGACTTACCCATCTCCCCTTGCTCCTCACCAGGAGGCATGGGTATCTCAGGATCTCTAGAAAAATCTATCCCTGCATTTGGATAGTCCTCAATCACAAGGATCTGTCGTGATAGTCACGCAAAGAAATCATCGTCGAAGGACTCAATGGTCCTTCCACCACCCTGTCGTGGCAGTAATACTGCCCATCTACACACTGCAGGGAAAAAGGCATGATGTCCTCGTACTACAACTTGAGGACTAAAACTCGAAACTCTCTCAAAAAAGAATGAACACAAGATGGTCCCGAACCCGAAGTTCCTCTGTGTCCGCTGTCGGAAATCTATCAATTTCCTCTTCATGCACTCGAGAAGTGTGGTACTACAGTCAAAAATCTGTGCATTCAAGCACTAGATAGCACAGTTCATCTGTGCGCGAGACGCCTGATGCAAGGTTGCTGAGCCGGTAATCCGCCCAATCAGTAACAATATCGTCTGCAGCGATAAGCTATTAATCTTACTAATAGGTACCTGGGAGCCCACACGAGGAGTCTCAGCCTCACAATGCTCGGTTATCAGTTGCGAGATCTTGCTCGGTCCCGCAGGAAACATCCGGAAGTTGACTGGTTCCCCTCTCCTTGAAAGGCCAGTCAAAAATTAGATATCCTCGGTGGTGGGCACCAGTGATTGCCCCTTTAGCATAAAATCCTCTGCATCAGGGTGCCAGTAGTCAATCAAGGCATTCAGTAGCCTTGGTTGTGTGTGCATAAATGGACATAGAAAGAACTTTAGTAAACCGCATTGCATTAACACGACCACGAAATTCAAATCTGCCACAACCAACTCACTAATTGCCTCATGCTCCCTTTCCCTCCATTGGACATACATCCTGCCAACACAACAAGGTAAAGGAGGGTTAGTAATTGCTTTTGGTTTGCTTTTCACTACAAAATGAGGGTACACGCAAGCTGTAGAGGAAACAGTCACGTGTACACGTGGGAAGACTTTACTCTGCCTGAATGTACACGCGGCCTATCTAGAGACAGCCCGCGTGTACCTAGGGCCGACCTTTTTAAGGTCGACACCCACCCAAAAAACAAACTAAAAAACAAAATTGAAGTATTGAATAGCTAGATAAGGGAGTTTGTACTTACTTGGTCCAAGCAGAAGTTCGTTTCGTCCACTGTAGCTCCTAGAATCACTGTTTTTGGCAAAGGGGGTCTTTTGGCTCCAGAGTCAATTTCCAAATCAGCAATGGTGATAATGAGCTGCCAGCTTCTATTTATAGACTTTTTGGCCTCTTTTTGTCACTTTTTTGGCCTCCCTTATCAGTTTCTTTATACCAAAAACCATTTAGAGTGATTCAGGAGTTATATGGGAGGGATTTGATCGGGTATTGGGACATTTTTTTTGAGTTTTGAGAGAATATTGACGGTCCATAAAAAAAAAAAATCAACTTGAGCATATAGATTAGGTTACTACCCCGACTTTTGCGTCTCATTGTCTTTTTTCTCTGCTATAGGATCGATCACGTCAGGTTGTGACACGGAACCATCATATCTTCTTTAGAAGTGTCACAACTTGGCGGTAGAGCTTACCGAAACATGGATGCCCTAAGTAGGTCCTGGTTGCATTATGGTGTCCATGTCATTTATTAAAACACTGTAGGCTTGGGAGTCCATATAGTCTTTCCCGAATATGAGTTTGAGCCTCATTTGCATGATTCTTCTTTGCTCTTTGTCTCACCTTCAGGACTCCCAAAAATAACGGGTCTCCTTTTAAGCCCTTTTCAGACCCTCTAAACATGAAAATATTGTCGAGCGATCTTATGGCCTTTCACGCTCGTTAAACTGAAATTTGAAATCACGTCTGTCCATCGGTAGTTTACCCCTTTTTCGATCCGGATGGTCAACTGTACGAACAAAGGTATACTCTATGGAACTCTTGTTCTTTAGAAGAGTACTCTCAGGTATAATTTTATCCCTTTTTCGGGCCTGAGGGACTAAACTTACGAAAAAGAAACTCCCACAGAGTCCATAGTTAAGCTCTTTTCAGAATCCCTAAAATTGAAAAGATCGTCGAGTGACCTTATTCTTTAACACTCGTTAAATTGGTCCAGAAGAATATTCCTGACGAAGTCCATAGTTAATCTTTTTTCAGACTCCTCAAAAGTGAAAAAATAGTCGAGTGATCTTGTCCTTGTCACACTCGTTAAAATGGTTTTGAATCGATGTCTAATCGGTGCTCGTTTACCCTTTTTCGAACCGACTCAACTATCTTCGAAAAAGGTACCCCAATGGAGTTTCCTTTTATGTTTTTTCAGACTCTCTAAATATGAAAAACCACCGAGCTTACCTTCTCTGGGCTCATTAAACTTACATTGAAGGACGTTACCATTGTGTGTTTTATCAACCACATTTGCATACCTTATCCACCAACCTTGTGATAGTTTTCTTCTGCATCTTAACACCTTTGGCCTCTAGAGGATTTTTCCCGAGTATCATTTCACTAGAACATCAGTCTTGTCCTTGTGCCTTGAGCTTGTATGTTTGCAATAGTCGTTCCTCCATTGTAACGTAATATTCCTTTATTCTTTGTCCTACATTATCGAAAAGAACAAAAAAATCAAATATACCCCAAAAAGAGGATGGGAAAAGTATTTTCTTTATTGGCAACATAATGAGTCGCCCTTGGATAAAGCACATATGTCTGTTTTTTCATCATACTATGGGATGTAGTACGACCTTAGGAAGCCTTTCTCGCTATATAGAGTTGTGTCCTCCACCGTTTGGTTATTCTTCCAAACTTATGGAGAGTTTGCATTGCCTCCTGCTTCGTAGACTTATGATTAACATATATGATGCCTGAGTCTTATCACTTGTCGTGCTATTGTCCAAGGGAAGTTTGTCACTAAGCCTGAGTCGGCCCCCTCTGCAATATGTCTCTTGTCCGCATACCCAGCCATCTTGAACGTCCAATCAAGTCCTTGTTTGAAATCACTGAAGCCTTCAGTCCGATCATCAAGATTATCAAGTCCATGACTGACGAGCCATCGAAGACCTCTGGGTAGTGCAACCATACACTCATATTACACTCCTACCCGAGTTTTGAAAGATTTTGAAGTTGTTGCTCGAGCTCTGAAGATATTATCGCCAGCCATCAGGCCGGATCAGCTTCTGGAAGATGGATACTCTATATGTATATATTTCTGATTTTGAGATGTAGCTCCGCTGTGTATTGTTCATGGCTACTCTTTATAGTTATTTGACATGGATCTACAGTGTATTTGATTGGTATCCATGGTTCCATTTTTATCCTGAGCATGGGTATGCCCGCCTCGGTGAGATATTTGTTGTTTTGCAGACGACACCTCCTGGTTCCTGATCCTTGGGCTCAATCGTTCGGCACATCAGTAAAGATTGGTAATGTATTTCGACCATCAGATGCTCTTATGACCTCACACATTAGGGGGCATTTGTTATAACCCTAAATTACACCACACATGCTTACCTAGCATCAGGCCATCTCATATCCTCTCTTTGCCAAAAATACTGTTGAACAACTCTTTGAAAATCCTCTTGTGTAAAGGCCCACGCGCCCTAACCCATTACTGCATGTGTGTACACGCTGGCTGGCCCAAAACAGCCCGCGTGTACCTACTAAAGCATGAGAAAAGGAAATTTGCCGACGAAACAAAAATCTATGGGTGAGTTAACTGAAACTCCCGGCCATGCATGGCTGAGGGTTCGTCCAAATACCTAGCTCCTTCTAGCCTATAAAAGAAGCGGTAGGGGTACCATTTGGAAAGAGGGAAAAATATAGCAAAGAAACTCTTCCCATTTACGTATTCCATTGTCCCAACCCTTTAGCCTTTCCTAATGCCAAAAGAGATTTAAAGCAAAGCAGTTGAAGGATGGAAAATAGGAGCCCAGGATCAGGTTCAAGGATGGTGGTCGGTCTCAACTTTTTGTAAGTTGATTCATTTTAAGAAATAAAGAGAATGTTTTTCCCTTCCCAGTTCATGAACTGTTTATGATATTGATTATTTTATGTTTTATTTCTAACCCGTTAGTATATTAGTAGCATGCATGCATAGTTGTTGCTTGTCTTGAATGCAGGTAACCTTTGGAAGGAGCATAGCGAACAAGTGATCAAGCACAATGGAGGATCGACATCAAACGTCAGTAACAAGGTAGGTTGATCTTCCCATGCATTAACTAAGAAAAAGGGGGTTTAAATCTAGGGATGAAAGTAGAAAGTGATTTTCTATTCGGTCATATCTGCATGCAAAGTCTGAACTCTATTTGCTAGTCCATAGGGTGTTTTTCCCAACAATAATTTCCCATAAACGCAAGGACATCAATCTCTTTGAAAACTCCACCTCTAGGGACTTGTCCTAACAGATTATTGAATGACAAATTAAAGTGGAAAAGCATTTTGATATTTTCCAACGACTGGGGTATTCCACTCGACAACTTGTTGAAAGAGAAATCCATTTCATGAATACTCTGAAGTTCACTAAGAGAAAGTGGAATTGGACCATCAAGGGCATTGTAGGAAAGATTTGAGTATTCTATTTCATTGCATCTTGTGCACTTGGAATGTAACCAATTAACCCATTTTCAGAGATATTTATAGCTTGAAGCATAGTCATCTTGGTCAATTCCGATGGCACAGGGCCTTGTAATAAATTGTTGGACAAGTTGAAATAGAAAGCTAAATTTGCAAGGCCTGCAACCTCTAGAGGTATGTTCCCACTGAGGTTTTTGTTTGATAGGTCTAGTAGTAGTAAGTTCACACATATCCCTAGACTTGTAGGTATGTTACCTAATAATTGATTCAAATCAAGATATAAATATCTTAGTTGTTGGAGATGGGAAATATAATTAGGGATTATTCCAGAGAGATTATTTTGCTCAAGGTCTAGTAAACCTAAGATTTTGGGTTTCCCAATTTCTGTGGAGATGTTTCCTTGTAAATTATTGAATCCCAAAGATAACCTCTCCAACTTTTGAAGCATATTAAGTGAAGAAGGGTTTGACCCTGTAAAATAATTGTGGTCTAAACCAAAATAATTTAAATTAGATAGGTTTCCAATCTATCCAGGTATTTCTCCTACCAATTCATTATCAGACAAGTTCAACCAGTAAATATTAGAGAGGCGACCTATAGAAAAGGGAAAACGTCCAGGGAAATGATTATCAGATAAATCTATTACTTGTAAGATGGAACAATTAGTAATACCAGTAAGAATGTTGCCACTAACCAATTGATTTTGGTCTAAACTTAGCACCTGGAGATGCTTCAACTTACCAAACCCAGTGGGTACTACACCAATGAACTGGTTAACCCCTAAAGCGATAAGTTCAATCTTAGTACAATTGAATAGGGAAGAAGGAATGCTGCCATTGAGTTTATTAAGTTCTAGATAAAGTCTTGTCAACTAGGTGTTCTTTCTACACAACTCAGCTGGAATGTTACCAGTAACCTAGTTAAGGGTTAATCCCAATATCTGAAGATTGGTGTAGTTAGACAAGGAAGATGGAATTTGACCTTTGATATGGTTTTCCGACATACTTATAATTATCAGCTGACTGAGCATACCTAGTTCGGAAGGAATGTTTCCTATGAGATTGTTAGAGCGCCTATTCAAGTTCCGTAAATTGTGGCACCCACCTCAAGTGGGTAGAATAGAACCTTCGAGTTGATTAAAACTGAGGCGAAGCATCTTTAAGCGAAAGAGGATTCCCAATTGATAGGGAATGTGCCCGTGGAAACTACTATTTCTACCGATCACATGAATTCCCTGTAAAAACTCCAATCCACATGAATTCCCAATAAGAACTCCAATCCATATGAGGCACTACCGATCCACATGAATTCCCTGTAAAAACTCTAATTCTTACTTTATATCTACCACATAATTAACAAAATTCAGCCACAAGAGTATGGTGTTTCCAATAAGAGACTTAACCATAATCTAAAAACTGGCCTATACACAAACACTTGTCGAAAAGGCCTATCTGCAAACACTTGGCATGAAATATTTTCATCAAACACTCAGCATGCAAGCATTTGTCAAACACTTGAATTGTAGCATCATGACTTCCAGACATCGAATGATCGAGTTCATTGCAAGAATGATTGGAAATAACAACAAGAGATTGTGTAGGTCAATCAACAAAAACTTGGCATGCATGGCCTTCATAATATGGAAAATTGTTCAAATCCATAGACAAAATGGCTAGAAATACTTGAAAATCAAGCTCTCCAAGAATTTTTCCATAAACCTACAAGTTCCCCATAGTGAAACCATCCCCAATTTAAGTAGGTGACTCTTGCTACTACCACCATAACACCCATATTGACGTATTCCAATGATTTTTGAATGTTATATATTATTTCCACTCATTCACACTTTGCTAGAGCAACAAGTTCTCATCATGTAAGGAGATATATGGATAATAATTAAAACATTCAAATGGTAAGGTCCTTCTAGTTATTAAGATCATCTAGGTCTCATGCTCCCCATATCTTTATGTGCACACACTATGGGGTATAGGCCATTGAACTCTTGTTCTTTATCAATCCACTAATTAAATTTATGGGAGTTGACTATTTTAAGTAGGAAGAGTAAAATTCTTGACTTTTTCACTCCTCAATTTAAATTAGAGTCCAACTTAACTAAAATATCAATCACTGCATTGCCTTGCTATTGAATGTGTGATGTTTCTACATTCAATAAGTAGAGAAGTATGCAAGAAATATTTTGGAGAGGAGTTAGTCGTCACCAATTTGTTGAATAATTCCAATACAAATGTCCCCAAAGGATTTGTTTCACTTTGGAATTATAATTTATGAATTGCTTTTGATAATTTGCACACAAAAAATTCGCTTTGGACTTAATAAAGGAAAATTTAAATCAACTTGACAATATTCCACCATAGTTTATGTTTTTGAGGGAGAGATTTGGACTTAATAAAGGACAATCTTCCACCACCTCAATAGTCTAACACTACATCTCCTTCATAACACATTTTTTGATATCAATGACATTATTCAAAGTACAAACAATTGCTTCCATGTTTATAAATTTATCACTGCGTAATTAGGGGAGAACGTTTGTTATAGAATGTATGCATTTTCATAATGGGAACCAAGACATGATAAAATCAACTTCTCTTGGGGCGCCCAATAAGATCATGTAACTATTGTTGGTTTTTTTATTTCTTATAACATGAGCTTCATATTGTTAAGTAATTGCTTAATCAACATTTATTGAATATGAAGATGAAGAAAATTTATATAAAAGATAAAATTACAATTGTTTATAGGCATGCTTATTGTTGATCTAAATCCACTTCATTATATAAGGGGATCCCTTGAACCCACTAAATATGAATAGAGAATCTCGACCCTCCTATTAGGAGTGACATATAAACACTCATCAAAAATTAACTTTATTTTATTAAGCCTTTATATTTTTGCTAAGTTAACATGCAATTTCTTCTTTAAATGATCTTATATACATAATTCATTTGTCGTCTATTTGAAAACTTTGGATTTTGTAACTTTTATAAATATAATCTAACTCTCGTATACAAAATCATTATTAAAAAGTTCTATAATGTTTAAAAAATAGTTGACAGTTAACTATATATATATATATATATATATATATATATATATATATATATATATATATATGGTTTTTAAGTAGTATATACATAGTGGTTTATATATCCCAGGATAAAATGAACCTAAGTTTATGTTATAATATATCTTCAGGGGTTTATGCTAATCATGATTATTTACATTTGGTAAAATAATTTTTAATTATTTTAGGAGACATTGTCAAGGGATATTCCTTTCATTCCTTCTTTTAAAATTATCAAAAGATATAATTAAAGATTTACAACATGATGAATAATAAAACTACTTGTTTTAGTTTATTTAAAAAACATTAGAACATATATTTCGATATTTAATGGCCATTTTTAACTCTGTTTTTTTTTTTTTTAAGAATATAAACTTTTAGAACATATTTGTTTGATATTTAGATTTGTTTTGATATTTAATGGCCAATTATAGCTCTATTTTTCTAGGATTATTAGCGTTTTCCACTTATAAATAGAGATTCCATTTCATTCATAGTATTTTTTATAACTACTCATAGTTATTATTTTTGCTTAAGAATAAAAAAGGGCATAATGCTAAAAATAAGGTGGTC
>ML779975.1:19046-49253 GCA_009831015.1 Picea engelmannii
AATTTGGATCATGCATATACATTTTTATTTCACTCAGTTTTTTAACAATGCTAAAATGAATCTATGTTAATGTTACAGCACATTTACTTATATATATATATATATATATATAATTTGGATCATGCATATACATTTTTATTTCACTCAGTTTTTTAACAATGCTAAAATGAATCTATGTTAATGTTACAACACATTTACTTACTACGTTTGCTTCTATTCTCCTTTGGGTTTCATGCCAAACTATGATGATTTATATTTGGTAAAATAATTCTTAGTTGTTTTAAGAACTACTTCTAGGGTATATTTCTTTCATTCCATCTTTTGAAACTATTAAATGATGTAATCATTGATTTACAACATGATTAATGATAAAACAACTTGTTCTGGTTTCTAATTAATATATATTGATATTAAGTGGCCATTTGCAGCTCTGTGATGCAGGAGCATCGTAAGCAAGCCAACAAAGCAAGCGCAAAAGCGAATGACAACTCGAAACGCACCAGCACACATTTTGAAGATATTTTGAAATTCAAAAGAGAGCACAGTTATGTAAAATCTGAAGAGATGTAATTGTTCTTAAATGCTTTGGAGATTGTAATGCAGATCTGGAGCGTAGCTTTCATCTGTCGGCTATAGGCATTTATTGTATTAAATGTAAAGTAGTTGTATCTTTTAATTTGATTAGATAGCTTAGAGTGTAGGAGGGAAAACTCTAGAAAGCTCCCTCGCATTTATTGTATTGTAACAAGCATTCCCATTGTGAGAGTAAGTAATCTATAGAGCAAGAGAGCACAGAGAAGAACAAAGATTGTAGAATTTGTATAAGTAGATAGTTGTTGCTATTAAACCCATGTACAGATACACTTGGATTAATATAAGAAAGCTTTGATCCAAATTCATGGTGTTGTGATGAGTATTGTTTGCATCTATTGAATGGTATGTTTACAGTTTACTTATATTCTTTGTTATGCATTTGTTTCAATCCTATATATGTGTGTATGTTCATGATTTCATGTTGAATGTATGAAACCCGTGAGAGGAGGAAGATGAGTTTCAATTGTTTCTCGTCCTGAGAATTTTTGCAAGGAGTGCAGTGAAAGTCCCCAATGAGTGCGTTGACGAGGTTCTAAGTTTATCTCAGAAAATCTCAGGAGAGATATCATTGTTCTCATTCCAGCAAAATTGTAGGTATATCACAAGATCCGTGCAAGGTGTGTGAAGGCCGGTTGGAACCTTAAACCTCACCAACTTCCCACATAGAAAAATATAGTTATCAAGCTAAAGAATCCCGCCATCCATTGGCTGTTGTTAATCTGTTGAACCACCCCTCCTCCCTCGCAGAAGACTGGTTGCTCTGGTATACGGACTCATCCCCCTCCAACTGCTTTCTCAAGTTGTATCCAATCAATAAAATCAACTGGCAACTAATAGTCCATCTCCTCAACCTCAATTGGGCTATGCTCCTAAAAATTGATTGGACTCAGCTAGCTCTTAAAATGTTGAATCAACGTAAGTAAGGCATCATCATTGCATTCATTCCTCCAGTTAGGAACATTCCATGGTTTCATACCGTTCAGTTTGGTGCAGGGGTATGGGTGAATTCTTTCTTGGAAATCGTGTGAATAACTGGGTGTATGTGTAGTTTGGGATGTCAGCCAGCAGCCAACCAGAAAGCAAACTCTATGTCAAGTTCTTCATCTCCGGGGAGGGTAGCAAGATCGATAAAGTGAGAACCCTCCCTTGGCAAGCAGCAGGTTGATCGATCAACAGATTCACTGTGGACTTTAGGTGTTGTAACTGTTTTACAATGTGTTTTTAATCTATCGGCCAGGGTACTCCATCTATTCTCGGATATGTCAATTGCACATGGTCTGTTGAATGAGGACATCTCTCTCATAAACTTTGAATGGGTGGATAAGGAGTTAGGGGAATGATGATGAGTGCAATCTACAACCTCATACTGGGGACTACTCCATTCCTTTTGGCCTCTCCGATACGGCTAGAAGCAGCAGAATATTCAGTATTCTATCCGTACAGACTAAGGCTTGTCTCTAGAGCTAGTACCGGAAGTCTCTATGGCCAGCAAGTCCATAAGACTAAGGCTTTCACTCTAGTCAAGTGTCATGGAACGCTTAGACTAGAGCTAGTCTATTAAGGCTACATGGGGAACTAAAGAATACCTTAGGGAAAGACATTTTGTTAGAGCAGGAACTACTGAACTTAATTGGACTAGTGTATATCGATGTATTTATGTAGAGATTTCTTCTCAAGGTGTTCACATGGGGAACTCACATAATAGAAGTCGTTGTTTCACTCACTACACTACTTCTTCGTTAACAGAAGTCGTTCACTGCATGCCCCTCTAATCTGAATGTCTGTCTTCAGGTTGAGATGGGGGTAATTTATCTGAAAGTAATCGATGGTATCCTGCCCCTAGGTCAAGTTCCTTAAATGGAATTATTCCTCAATAATCATCTGTTTATGTGCCCCAATGAATTCCCCAGCCAACCTGATCAAAACTCATTTTTATTGGACAAACATGGCGAATGAGCAAGCCACATCCCTGACTGGCATTACCTTCCTAGCATGAATGAAACCATGTGTCTATTGATGATCCTCAATGGGTGCATCATAAGTAATGCCTTATCCATCAAATTGCAACTCCTGTTCCATAGGGCAAGTGATTTGGAGATCGAGGTAGAGCTCTAGGTAAGAGGTCTAGGGATGAGGGCAGAGTATAGAGGACCCATGCTGGAGGGATTAGAGGTGAGGTATGAGGATGAGGGACCCAAGGAAGGAAGAGTTTAAGGATGGTTCCAAGGATAAGTGTAAGGATGAGTTCCCAAGGATGAGTATCAAGGGGCTATATGAATGAGGGTCTAGGGCTGAGGTTCCCAAGGATGGAGGTACAGGCTGTAGGGATAGAGGTAGTAGATGTGGGCAGTTGTCTGTTGTTCCCCCTATTGCGGTAGATGTTTTTCGTCAATCGAATCAATCCAATCACTCACTCCTAATCGGTGACCTCACTCACATTCTCGGGTATGACCTATGGGGTATGGTTTTCACGTCTATAGATTTGTCGTATCTGTACTTCCTTCACTAAACATCTTTCTAGAATGTATTGAACAGAACATGTCTGCTTGAACGTATATGGACTTTTCTAGTGCTGTTGTAGACCTATGTGTAGTTTCTCTCTAGTGTCATACCATTATCGTACCGTGAAGAATCTGTTTCGATGTCATCCATAATCCCCATTCTAGTATATGTGGGCTGTATTCCGTTAGAGGAAGTAGGTGGTTGGACGGAAGGAAGGAAAAGGGGGTGGAAAACAGTGAAATGAAAGCAGCCCATCTCTTGAACCCGCTTGATAGATTGTTGTTGAGAAAGATAGATCTTGCTTACTTACGCTAATCAGACCTAGCCAGGTTAGAACTGATAGGCCATAGTCAGTCCCACCTACCTGGAATGACAAACAAAGAAAGTTGAACGCTACAGAACACATGTTATTCCTACCTAGACTGGATGGAAGGAATGAAAAAGTGTTACATACTATGATTCAACATTTGAGGATCATACGCAACAGACAGTGGCTATATGGAACCATTCACAAAAATCCTAGACCACCAAAACTACCTCACTAACACTCGTTCACTTCGGCCACCACACAACACAATACAACATAACACTTTCGGTAACACTTCAAGATTGATGTGTAATGCTTAGCATCCTCGTACTATTCCAGGATATAGGGGGTGGTGGGGCCCCCATTCAGGGTTGTTTCGGATGGCTGCGAACATCCTTATTATGGTGAACAAAAAGCGGATGTCAAGAGGAAAGCAAGGTGTTGGTAGGTAAAGTTTAGTAAGGCAAGGTGTTATAGGTAAAGGGTAGGTCAGCAAGGGAAAGGTTAGTTCATAGGCAGTATGGAGAGTAAGTATGGTAAAAAGGAGATCATAGAAATTGTTTACAAAGGAGAGTCCAACCCAAGTCTGAGGTAGGCAGAGGTTCCCAAGTAAGAGTTTCAGTAAGTTCCCAAATATGAGGGCATAGGCTGTTGTAGGGCGGAGGGATTATTATAGAGGTTAGGTCTCTAGGTCATTGTATAAGTGCAGGTCCATTCAGGCATTACTGACCAGTGGTAACACATCATGCCTGTATTGGTGGTTCAGTTAATTGGTGACCAACTTCCTTATTGCATTATATGTGTGAAAACACATAAAAGAAGCAAAGCACAACCTAACACTCCTTTATTTATTCTGTCCCCTTTGTTGGTTGCTCCTCTCGGCCAACAACAGCAGAAGAGTAAGTTGTCTATCTGTTACAGTGAACTCAATAAATATATTGTCATATATGTTGATAAATTGTATCGATCAATATATGCTCATATGAAAACAACAAGGCTAAATCAAATGTGTTATTCTGGTACTTGGATTCCTTATTCTTTCTTCGTCAGGTGGGAGATTTGGTCAAGCGTGCAAAGCAAGAAAGCATAAAGGCGCTCGACCTAAAAGTCAATCTATTGCATCCCACCAAACAAAAGAGATGATATCCCCCATGTTCCTTGCAAATGAGATAGAAGTCCATGTTCAACGTCACAACATACTTCGTTCAGTTAACGTACCCCACTCAACATACCCAAGTGAGAAGGCCCAACTCGTTGGTCGAGCGATAAAGGAAAGAGAAATCCCATATGTGAATAAAGGAGAAAGTCCCATCGATACACCGATAGGATAAAAAGGTAAATTTGAAGGGTAATGAAGGTAAGGTTGGTCGTAGGGAAAGGGCGGGTTCTGAGGATGGATACAGTAACTGGTAATTTCACTAGTTAAAGGGTGGCATATGCCTATCAAGATGGTCAATTCCGTAAGAAAAGGTACGTTAAGTGACTCGCCCCAAAAAGGGCGAGGAACAAAGTCGCTCATCCATCCGATGGGTGAGGTGGCATATCCAGATGATATATTATACTCTGCTAACTTCCCTTGCTCTATGAAAGGAAAGACCTATCTATCTATTCTATCTATCGGACCTAACCTAGATGGGGAAAATTCTCCTATGTGAACCTAGCCTGCTAATCAATCGAACTTGCTGCTTGCCTGAGAGAAAACTATACCTCCTCGACCTTTCGAGATCTACTCAATTTTAAGCTGCCCAATTGATTTGATCTACACCTCCTCGAACTTCATCGGTCGATCCAGTCATTGCACCCAGAAGTGAGTGAAACAGTTCACCCAGAACCAACGCTATCTGCCAGCACACCAATGATTTATTGAGAGGAGTGAGTGCATTTATGAGACGAGTTGGATGTGAGGAGTAGTCTTTCCCATACCAGAGGAGTCACAAGCACCACACGAGGGATACACCAAGAATTGAACATAAACCTAGAACACCAGGCCTACCAAGCACACCTGACTACTCGAGCATCACACCAAGTGGGGACATTCACTAAATGCCCACAGTTAACCTACCTGCCTCTTTGATCTTAATGCTAGCCTGTTGATAATCTTTTACCTTTTACTCACTCGAATTCTCAGTAAGGTAAGGTGGTGGGACTGAATGAATTGGTTCCCCCCGTCCCAGAGGTGTGGGAGCTAGGAGAATTGAATTCAATAAGGGTCAGTTTTTTTTATATGGTGTCAACTTGATAAATATATTGATATGCACTTGTATGGTAACAACTTGAGAAACATTCTCTCTCACATATGGTTATGAATAGGTGTGATGGTATCGTTCAACTAGGAGAACATATTCTTTTGTAACACCTCTTTGTAGCATCTCATCATAGCACCTGTCTATTCACTGTGCTGCATAGTTCCTCTCCCATACGGTCGAGCGGCTTAACGCACCTCTCCCTGGCTCTATCCCCTCCTGGATTAATGGTTTTGGGCCCCTTCCCTGAATGTCTCTTTCTATTCTGGCCTCTCTGGATCTAGGTAGGCTCTAGCCCCTACTCTCCTCACACCCTGATGACGCTCGACCCTCTCCACTCCAGAGCGAGAAAGCCCATAAACTTGATGCCGGGGAAAATAGGACCGCCTGAACACCCTCATGCACGCACCAACCCCAAACCCAACCGACAACAATGAGAGCCACACCAAGAAGAGAAACGACAAGAACGATGACAACCAGCCAGATGAGCGAGGAAAAGCAACAGCGCCATCGGACAAGCAAAAAGGAAAGCACGCTGAACGACCAGAAACAAGAGGGAAGGGATGGGCGGAACGGCGAGAAGGGCCGCTAGCAAGGAAGCCAGCGGAGAAGGAGAGAGAAAGAAAAGATGATGGAGTCGAGGTTGCATGATCCCCCTCGAAAAGCAAGGGAGCGAGAGTCGGAGATGATTAATAGGTTGAAACACCTAAAAAAGGCTTTCTTCCTAAATAAAATGTCACTTCGGATGTTCATTTGTAGAGATTCTCATATAAGGTTTTAAAAGATTGTTTCCATAAAGCTCAAATGTAAATATAATGGTTTTCTCATGTGTTTTTCTTTGTCTTCCCCTTTCTTCTCCCAGCCGGGGTTGATTCGATCAAAAAACAACAGCCACGTTTGTATAGCGAGCAAGCCCTCGGTTCTTCTCCCAACCAGCAGGACCAACCCACCAGCCAGCTATCTAATTAATCCCACCCAGCTAGGCCAGCCAGCAAGCAAGTGAGTAAGCAGTTGGAGTTATTTGGGCTAGTGGAGTGTTGGGCTAAGGCAAGTAAGAAAAAAGAAAGCACCATCTTAGTTGGTCAAAGGTAGAGCCTTTAGTGGGGTATTTATTTTATGTGGTCCCTCGTCAAAACTAGGGTTTGCATAACCCGACCCATCAAAAGATAACTTGTTCTCAATTATGTCCGAGCGAAAGTGAGTGCCTGCACCTAACCAGGTAGGCAATCAAATAACTAAATTGTGGCTATTTTTTGGGGTAATCCTCCAGCTCCTGCTCCTCATCAATTGATTGGTTGACTCTTTGGGGAAGACTCCTCCAACTCCTTCTACTCCTTCCTCATCAATCGAATCAATCCAATAAATAAATAAATGGGTGGACTTGGCTTATTATGTTGAAAGGCTAAAGGTTCCTATTGTGAAAGGGGCTTCTGGTTAAAGGCTCCTTCCTGGTGAATGGGTAAAGATGAGAGGCAAAAGGGTTAGAGGCTTAAGATGACTGGTGGACTTGGAAAAAGGTGAGAGGGAAAAGGTTCTGGCATCTGGTGAGAGGCTCCAGGCTCCAGGTTGCAGGTGAAAGGAAAAACATCAAATTAGAAGTTTTTAAGATTATTGTACAAGTAAACTTCTTGCCTGTGCCCTTCCAACCCAGTAGTCCGTAAATAAATAACTAGATAACCCCCCAATACCACCCCAAAAAAAGTGAATATTGTACATCCGATCAATTCATCCTAGCAAACAAAGTTCTGAAGCCAACCAGCAAGTAATCCAGCCCACCCAGCCCCATAAAGTTATTCCTTCATCGTCAGTTCGCAAGAAGAGATAGACAGGTATCAATTGAGATCAAAGTCAGGCAGTTAGCAAGATTGATACGCATTCGATCAATCCAATCAGTGGGTCTCCCTCTGGTTCTTGGCTCTTGTTTCGGGAAGCCAAATCGCTTGTATTGCGAAGCATCCTAATTGGGTGGTGTCTCGCCACATGGTATAGCCAGCGAGCCCTCAGGTTCAACCAGCTTCATCAGGTTCTTTCATAAATCCCTATCAGCCAGCAAGCACAAAAGCGCTCAACCTCCAATCAATCGAATCTCCATCCCGCCATCATAGGGAAACACTCCGAAATGCCCTACTTCATGACAAATAAAATCCACTTTAAGTGCCTCGATGAGTATTTCCAGCCTACCTTCCCTTGACTTATGTGCATGACCTGTTCTATTGACCACTTCACTTTACTTAGTTTATGAATATGGAGGAGTGTTGCTTGCCCTTACCAATGGATTAATCCAGGAATGCTTTTTAGTGGGGGTCATTGGGTAGGCAGTACTATTGATATTGTTGGGGGGAAAGGCTTTACCAGATACACAATTGAGTCATTATAAGACAACACCCTATTTGTTTGTCAAACTCCAGCTGTGTTTATTGGTGCTTCCAGAATAAACGAGCATTCAGACCATCCCTCGATAAGGGGTGTATCTCCCTTGCCCCTTTACTTTCGGATTAATGCGCCCAGGTCCAAAGCCATAGGTAATTATGAAATTCATAAAGTGACATATAGACAAACTCAAATTATGGACCCCATCTGGGGAGGATTATACCTATATGAATCCATAAAAACAAACCACATACATAGAAAGCATGAAAGGGCACCCACTACCTACCCAACAACCCTTTACTGAACAGCTTCTACTTCTGCTTCGCTTGGAAAACTTGAGCACCGAACGACACATCTGAATGCATGGACACCCTTCCCTCTCCGCTCCGAACCAGAAAACCCGAAACCGGGTCGACCGGAGCAATCAAACCTGATGCTAGTTTTCTATTTGGTGGGGATCTTTCATCAACTTATTATTGGTATGATTCAGACTCCACTTTCTATTTAGGATTCTATTCTTATGCTTCCCCCTGGCTGATGAGTTTTATTTCAAAAATTGATGCAAAAAAAAGAGGACCCCACCCAATAAGTCAATTAAGTTCACAAAAGTGAACGAAAATTAGGCAGAAATGGAAAAAATGCTTAATTATATGTTACGTTATGATTGCAAATTTATTTTTCGATGAGTAGTCTACCACCAACCATTATAAATTTGAATTGAGAATATGACTTGCCTTATTTTAAGTTTATTATCACATAAGTAAAAGCATGCCACCATTTTTTTTTCCTACCCTTATCCTGCCCGGGTTGATTCTCCCAGTATCCTTGTTCATGTTCTTAAAGCCCTGGTTATTATCCTTGCCATCAAGTAGGTCGCTGGGTTCTCCAGCCAGCAGCCCACCACCTCTTTCTGTTGGACCCCCCCGGACCCCTCAATAACACATGCGCCCCACCACTCACAAACCCCCCATACCCCACGCACCATCACTTTAGACGAAGAAGGAGGAATAGTCGGCCATCCCCAGTGAAAAAGGTAGCATATAGTGGACACCGTTTAGCTATAGAATTGACTAGTACAAGGAACAAGACCTTCTTTCTTTGCTAAAGCATAATTACATATAGAAATAATGACTGGAATAATAACCCACATTTGAAGCATTTGAAAGGGCGTTTTATGCTCAAAATAGCATAGCATTATATTAACGAGCTAGTCCCACCCACATGTAAGAACTCTGCTACAGCTATATGCAATGTGTAACCTATTGAAAGCTAGTAAGTATTGAGGGAATAAAATAGAACTCAAGAATCTCGTTCTATTCATTCGTGAACCGAGTTGGTGGTATAGCGGGGCATGATAGAGCCAATGATGGAATCTCTCATTACATATTATGCCATGGTTTGCGATGCGATTACAAAATATGTCTCAAGTTATGTTTCAAATATGGATTGAGGCGCGAAAGATATTGTAACACTTACTTTGAACGAAAATGACCCACCCTTTTCATGTATCACTTATCCAACCCTTTCACGGGAACAGTTTTATGGGACCAACCCGTTCACAGTGAAGAGACAAGCGTGGAAATAACTCATCAATACAAGAACCCCTGGGATCATAAAAATGAAATAACTAACACTCCTTGACGGGCCCAATCAATATATTGCTAGTCCATGAAAGCCGAGTCTTCATCTGGAGGTGAAGGCAAGCATCCACCCGGAAATAGGATTAGGTTATTCCCTAGGCCATCCATCCTTATTCTCCTTGTTTCCTTCCATAGTAGTTCTATAGCTATCCTCCCGTGGGACTAACTATAGCTTTCCACCGTGGGCCTTCACTTCTTTGTTTGGATGGTCCTTCCTTCCTTCCTTCCTTTCTGACTTTTTTTACTGCTTTCTAAACGACTTCCCTCCAACGAAGAACCAGCAAGACCAAGCCAATGGATGATGTCAGCCATGAAGAATGTGATTGTTGTATTAATATGATCTGAATGAATAGATTCATCCATTGACTAAGAAGCGATCTAATTCATCCCAGCTAGGTCAGCCAATTATCCATGTTATGTTCTGCTCACCAGCCGCCATCTGGCCAGTAGGAGTCGGGTTCGTCTGAGTTCCTCATAGTGCCAGGCAGTTTCTTTTGAGTGGTTCCGTGAGGTGGGTCGTATGATTCGAGCGAAGCAGAAAATAGATTCGTCTTTCGGTAAAGAGGTGGTGGGCAGTTCAATCTTACTTTCTTTCTCTTAAAAGGTCGTTGTAACTTGAGCTCCCCTTCATTATAGAAATAGCGTCCGTCGAAAGTTGACTTAACTTCTATTAATAGCCATCCTGGTTGGTCCCCTTTCAGCTGGTAATGAAAAGCCAGCCAGCAGCAATAACGAAATGCAAGTAACGATTGTCCAGTAATGATCTGTCGGTAAATAATGAAAATCCAGGAAGTAGCAATCGATCAATAAGCAGGTAGGGGTTCTACTGGTGGACTTTATTAGTTAACTGTGGAATACTTATCATGTAGGGCTTTCAGATACGATTGATGAATGAATACAACCAGCAGCATTGATAGGACCTTTAGATGGCCTCATTCGAGAAGGAGTTGGGACAACAGGTAGGGCCTTAGCATCACCATTCTGTGTGCTCAAATAATAGTATAGGAGAGGGAGGGTTGGCCCAATCTAATTTCCACTGGGCGTCCCCACCAGCGATGTTAAACAGTTTCCCCCCGCATCGGGAATAATGTATATAAACGAATCTGTGTAAAGAGAAGCCCAACACAATCACACTAAGTTTGGTGAATAAGTATATAAAGGTTGGTTAATAGAATAAGTAGGGAAGTCGAATTTCCACGAACTTGCGGCCTTAGCCGGGATAAATATCGATAAAAGACACAGTCGATCCCACGAGGAAACAAGTCAGCGATGGGATCGGGATAAATCTTTCCAAGCGATTTGCAACGAAATAACAACATGCACTTAGCAAATTCTTCTTATCTCCCTCCTTTGAGTAACGGAAAATGCTTTGGAGCCGGCGGAGATATTAGATAGATTCGAGTGCCTCTTTGGGTTTCTGTGCTACAAAGGAAGGGAGCGTACCAACCTTTTTTTGTTCTCGGATAGCTCAAGCTATTTCCTCGTAGTCGAAAATGTTTCCCCTCGAGGGAACATAACGCTGAGACAAATCGAATCCACTTTGCCGGAATTACGAAAATCTGAGATTACTGTCCAATTTTTTTCTACATGGGAGGACTGTCTTTAGGTGGTAAGGGACCGGGGGGAAGTCAGAGATTTTCGACACTTGGGCTTCCCCGATTTGGTTCAACTTCTTTACAATCTTTTGAATGAAGATTAATTTGTCTTTTGATTCGTATCTTGCTTCGCACCTCATCTAGTAGCTTTCGTAAAAAGTGAGAAATTTGTTATGGCTGTGATTTGGCAGCATCTAGCTGGGCGCCGCCCGGTAACATAGTATAAATATATAAGATAGAATGAATTGTGATTTCGTGTTATCGTGGAATTCGATGGATATTTCCAGCGGTCAACGAACCTGTTTCACCTTAATAGAAAGTCCTAACATCCCCTTTCTCTTATAGATATCTAGTCAATGATGAATTCACAGAGGCCCTTCCACTGTGATTGATTAAGTTCCCTACCTTGCTTGCTCAACCACCTTACTCGACGACCCTTCTCTCTTTTCTTTCCTTACGCGACCATTCATTCTATTTTATTTCCTCAATTCCGCCTTATTCTGAACCGAAAATATATATATCGGGAAGAAAACCACGTTTGACTTGCATGTGTTAAGCATATAGCTAGGGTTCGTTTTGAGTCAAGACTGGGCAGAATAAAAGGAAAGCAAGCAAGGCCGGTTGAACCTAGCAGTCGTCTATTTGGGAGACCCACTCAATGTAGGGTTTTGTTTCGGGTGTTTTAACTAAACAAGACACGTAATACTACTTCCTATATGAGGGAGCTAAACGCACCTTCTGAGCGGGATCTTCCAATAATTAATTAGATACACGTCATATCACTAGATTTGGTTTTCGTCTCAGGTTGAAAGCAGAGCTAGAAAAGACACTGAATTATCCTTCGACAATGCTATTATTATATATGTAATTACGTAGAGGCTCTCATAATTGATCTACCCTAATAGAAAAGAATATTGTATACAAATATATATCTCATTATATATGTAATTATGGAGATCTACTTCTGAATCGTCGGGATCAGTTGCTTAATCTGGACTAGGAACTGCTCCTAGGTGAAGGCAGTAGTAAGAGAGGGGTAAGGTTGATCCATCATCTATCCATCCATTCCATCCAATCCGGTGCTTCAAAGGTAAGGTCTCATAGGATTCCCTCCTAACTAAGTCATTCATGCAAGTAAAGAAATATCGTGCTCTAAGCGCCTCATTCATCCAAAATGTCTAGGGCTACAAGGTCTAGGTCTTCCGGTGGGTACTATGTAATGGCTGTATGTGAGACTGTCTGTAAGTTGCTCGCTGGGTGAATCTTATCCTGTCCTGAAGTCAAGTGGTCTAGGAGCTAACAAGTATAGGTAGGTCTTCAGGTGGGTAGTTGGCATGGATGATTTTAGGGGCTAAATTTCGCTAATGGGATAATTTTCCATGGTTTTTCCAAAAACGAGATTCGCTATTTTAAAAATGATTCGCCCAAATTTTATAGGATAAAATTATTTTACCTTAAAAATCGCCAAAAATTTATAAAAACTATATAAAATCCTTAGAAACTTGAATATTTTTACAAAAATATTGCCAAACATTTATAGTTGGCATATGAAGGATAAGTAATATTCGCCAAGGTTTCTACATTTTAAAATAAATTTCCATCCTTAAAATCATCCCTGGTAGTTGGTAAAAGTTATTCATGAAAGGCAAATAGGTCTAATCCTAGCAATGGGGTGATAATGACTTAATCGTATCCTGGGCAAGGCTCAGCCGAAACAATAGTAATTCCAGGAAGCCTAGCAGCAAATTTTCTCAGGAGAAGGGAATGATCATAAAGCTAGACATGGACAATGCATTAGACTGAGTAAGAAATAGCTTTCTCTTTTCCATTCTGAGGGATGAAGTGCTCGTCCGACAGAGGTTATTTATTGCTCACCCATAAAGGTTAGGAAAGAAGATACCTGAATCCATCCACTAAATGGGGGTTCTCTGGTGGCACCAAGGGAAGGGTTCTAAAAGCATTCAACCTTGTTGTACTTTCAAAGTAAGGGAAGGATAGAGAGCATGAAAATCTCTTCATTGCCATGAGGAGCAACAACGAATGTTGCATGCACTCTACCACTTTATCAATCAGTAAGGAGGGTCGGAATGCATGAAACCTACTCATAGTTAATGGTTGAGGGTCGAGTGAGTGTTGCAGCAAGTTGTATCTCAACCTCACTTCATATTACATATATAATATCGACCGGAGATAGAGTGCCTCTTATTCATTATAATAATCATCCTTTTATGTTCGCTTCAGTCCCAAATTGCCTATATAGCATAGCGGTTCAATATATAGATAGCGGTTAATATCTAGATAATGGCCAAAACAATGAGCAAGATCTCGGATTCCATTTGGTTGGGGACACCCAAAGCAGAATCCAACCGGGTCGTGCGCCACATCTCTAACACAACCTGTGCAGTTGTGGGTTGTTGTGAGTGTGGGAAAGAAGTGCACTCTAATGAGCGAGCACCTTCCAATGATGGCTCCTACAGACAGGGACTACGAGGGGGTGGCAGCACTTTGGATTCTATGGAATAAGCATATTCCACTCCCAATGCACCACCGGACGGAGAAGGGTCAATTGTCGATCCTAGATCTGACGGAAAAGCGGGTACAGGTGTATCGTGGATAGTTCATATAGATGTGGAATCACTTCCTTCTTCGTTGAACACTATCCAGAAGCATGATGGAAGGATCCTGGACAAGTACGAAACCTTTGACGAAACAGAGTACAAGCTGTAAGGGTGGCAATTGAGTGAGGGAATGTCGAATCGAAAGAAGGAATCCTTGTTTGTCGATGCTTCCCTTTTCCTTCCGCTATGGAGCGACTGAACGGATCAGTTCATTCGAGGTCTTTCTGATCAATCTGAGAACCTAAGTAAGTTGCGTCCCTATCCAAGAGATGACTCCTTACCATCAGACCCATGTCCATGGGGAGACAGACAGCTGTCAGTGACAGATCCCCAAACCAGGTTGGGTAGGATTTCTTCTTCATGGTTGGTAGGGTAGCCTACTGGGATGGCTCGTAAACCTAGGGAAACTCAAGGCGTTCGCTTAAAGGTCATACAACCTACTCTTGCCTATCGCCTATTTCATAGGGTCAGCCCTATTTCATATTAATAGGCTATCGCCTATTTCATATTAATAGGCTATCGCCTATTTCATATTAATAGGCCCTTATTTATTATCTAACAGATCAGGGCCCCCCTCTCTGGTTGCTAATGATGCGTCTGCTCTAGGCTAGCTAAAAGCCTATAGACTCTATTTAACCTATTATTGGATTCCCCTTTTGTTTTCCTCCGGATTGGTAATTAGTTTATCAAAGTTTTCCTTGTTTCGACTAGGCGGCCTTGCCCTGACTATATCCTTCCGTCCAGAACCTATCTGTGCAAAGGGTAAAGGTAGGAAGCGGGGTATAAAGAAGGCGGCGTAGAGGCGGTAAGGCCACTGTTGAACCAATCCCCCTGGATGAATAAATAAAGGGTGTGGGATCAGAGTCAATAAAATAGACTCCGATTCTTTGCTCCCCTGGCCTAAAGTGAAAAGGGGGAAGGACCCTCCGACCCGTACCTGAAGGACCGACCTATACCCGTCTCTCTCCATCTCGGAGATACTCTTCCGCCTGATAAGCGACCTGCAACGAGTGCCTTGTGAGCCTGTAGTAACCAGAGCGGTTCAACTCGAGATGGTTAGAAGGAATACTTGCCCTATTCATTTCATAGGGCGGGGCCCTGCCTATAGAATTGATAGTTGATGCTGCTATCACTTGCCTATCCCTTCTATCAAAATAGGGGACCTTTACGATGGAAGTGGGCACCTCCCCCATCCGTAGGGATATGAACAGTCCCCATGGCATCAATCAATCCATTCTATCTGTATGTCCTATGTGGACATGAATCCATGAAGTCATTTAGCCTGATGATTAGGTGCCCAACCATTTTAGGGTCCTTTAGGCCGAGGATCCTCACCCGAGCACCTATTAATTAGTAAGGGAGTGCAGTGAGCACCCTATAATATTAATATGGGAACACAACACATTTTGTAAAGAATAAAAACCCCACGACCTATTGAACGAAGTGCAGTGAGCGACAGCAATTCGATACTTGTCCTCTGGGTTGTTGGTTGGGGGAGATTTGGACCTACGTAGAAAACCTCCAACACAGGAGGAAGAATCAAATGTTGTTTTCTAGTTCTCTAAAAGCCATTCATGAACAGGATCTATAGACTGGGTTGTAAGGATGCATCTCTATGGACCGCTTGTAACACTGGACCTGACAGGTGTTTGTATCATGCCCTCTGCAAAGGAACCATACGTGAATCACTCTCACAGAGCCGTACATGACATTCTGCATTGTACCTTCGATCCAAAGAGGAATATCTTTATTACTGAAATGACTTCAATCATTTAACGAAAGGCGCTATTGCGCCAATAATAGAGTGAATAATTATTGACTCAGAAGTACAGTAATAGAGTGCTCAAGGGAAGGACATTCGGGAAGAGAACTATTCTAAAAGAAAGAAATCGTAATTAGGGAAAGGACCGAGACTAATTGAGATAGTTACGAATCGATCTACTTAATACAAAAAGACGGGAATAGAAAAGAAAGAAGTGATCGTGGACGGATTGACCAGTTTGACCGGTTACGGGAGACTTTCTAGATTCCATCTCGACCCTTATTCGCTAACAAGGCAAGGGCCAGAGGAGAGGAAGTATTTCAAGACAACAAGGGCTGGAGATATTCGTAATACTGAAATCAATAAAGTGATGCCTATCGACCTCAGAACCTACTATCGACTGGGAGAGTTTCCGGAAGAAAGATTCCAGAAAAGCGGAAGAGCAATTATAAGGAGAGCTCCTAGGCAAGAAAAAGAGAGACTAAAAGCGATTCACCAGATTGACTGACTGAATAGGACAGATGTAAGCGATAGACGAGAATTGACCGAAGATCATAGACAACAACTGATTCCAAAGAGGGAATTGCTATTGAAGCGCTCAAGCCAAGAAGAGAGCGTCATGAACAAGCAAGAAGGAGTCTTTTCCTAAGCAATGTCGTGGGCATTCCTCTTTTCTTACTAGAAAGTCTCACTCCATAGGCCTAAAAAATCATTTTTCCATAGTTATTCAATTACTCCCACCTAGAAGACGCTTTCACAGGGCTTCTTCTTACACTAAAATAAATGGCTTACGAGACGAAGTCCTGCACTCCAGAAGTATTGAAACTATTGAAAGCAAGGGATAGACCCTAGGCAAGAAGGGACTAGAGTGCGAAAGGGTAGGGGAACTAATTCATACAAAAAGATTGAGAACAATGTGCCAACCCTTATCAAGAGCTTATTTATAGAAGCGATGAATGCGATTCACCGATAAAGGAGGTAGCGGGCAGGGCATGGGATATTGAATGAAAAGAAAGTCATCTGTTACAAGGGATGAGCTAACTGGGATAAAGGACGGACAGGCCATAGAGATGAGCTCGAAGGGCAGATTAGACGGACAGCCACTAACCAGCAGGATAGTTTCCCGGGGAAGATCCTTCTAAAGGACTAAGTAAGTCCCATACATCCCCTTATCTTGCTTACCAGAAGAAGAAGCAACTAATGCCCGTAGGAAGGCATGGAATGAAGCAACTGACTGCTCAACAAAGCCCAAAGAAGAGGTTGGAAAATACGAGTTGTAGCAAGAAGCCCCTTTCCACTTATATAGTAGATCAATAGCTTGTGAAGACTAGTAGCCCTTCCAGAGGATGAGCCAATATGCCAATATATAGTATACTACAATAGAAGAGCAATTGCAGGAGTTGGACAGATCAGGTCTTAAAGGCAAATTAAGGCATCTTTACTGGAGCCTATTGTCCTTGTTGCAGAAGACTCACTCGAACAGGCCCCTTCTTACTAAGCTAAGATTGACATATAAGAAACTCCTAACAGAAAAGGGAAGCTATAGCAACTGTGCTTTAAGTTAAGAGCTAGTACTATGAATGAACTAACTAAGCATAGCGGGAATGAACTAAGCCCGGGGAATGAACTCAATACCTCAATACAGTACAGATAGGATTGTGAAAACCCAAGGGATTATCTCAATACAGATAGGAATTGGAGAAGGAGAATATGGGATTACAACTACAACTTTGATTAAAACATGGATGAAAATGACACGGAAGCCGCTAAAAGAACAGAAGCCGCTGCTAAAGGGACAGAAGCACATCCTGCACCTGCTGATATGATTCATTTAAGTAGCTTTGAAGTCTTGATCCTTCCACTTGGAATGGAACAGAAGATGTTGTTTGTGATAGGCAGAAAGAGGAAGCAGGCAACCTAGCTCACGAAATCCTTGCAACAACAGCTATAAGGGCACACATCTACTTTCTCACCTATGTGTGTGAATTGGGAATTGCACCTGTAAGGACTCAAGCTACTGCTGCTACCGGGGAGGAAGATAGACACTTTTGTTTGAAAGGGCGGAAATCGCTATGTACTTACTTCTTCTTGCCGAATGGACAGTAGGAAACCACTGCTATCTTATGTAGTACTTCCTGTCGAAAGGACGGAATCACCTATTGTAACTGTTGATTTACGAATTGACGAATGTTTTAAAACCTAAAAATTACCCACTCTGTTTGGGATAGCTCTTAATGGCTTATATACTCCAGACTAATGAGGCGAGTGAGTTCATAGCCTAGTGGGAAATGCTAAACTAAGGAGTATTTGTAAGTTATACAAAGAATGAGTTCCCCTCCCAAGTCCTACTGCCTCCATTGATCGTACTGTTATGATTCTACCTGCCGCCACTCTGCTAGCCTATATGGGTTGGCCTTTACATGCCCCCGCATCTTCTACCATAATAGACCGAAATAAGACAGGGGCACAGAAGATGACGTGAAAGAAGACTGGAGCGTGAGTTATCTGATCTAGGACCAGCCTTGTTGCTTATCCGCTTTGATTGCTATCCGAAGGCAGACTTGAATTGCTTTCCTTTTTGACTAATTGAAGAAAAGCGCTCGAAGTGAAGACCAATAAGACCTAAAGTATTTTTACAGAGAAGCCTTGACCGCAGACGAGTGAGATAGATTGAATTCAAATCAGAACAAGCGGCGGGGGATGGGCGCAGATGAGATTGGACCGATCGACTAGTAGGCACCACAAAGCAAGCAAGAAGGGCGAGTTATATTAATTCCGTGATCAGCGATTGAACTGAACGTTCCAATTGCATCCAGTAGGAATCGAACCTACGAATTTGCCAACTCACTACTATTTTCTAGTCCTATCGCTCAATGGCACAATGAAGAAAAAAGGTACTCCATTATAACCGCCCCCTCTGTCATCCAGATCAATCGAATAGTGGCGTGGGACCCTGGCTGGAAGCATCTTTCTCTTATTATTTGTTTAGGCGGCATATATTTATTCATTATGGGCGGAGGGCGGCCGCTTCTCTCCTTCAAAGGAGTCTCGAAGCAATAGTGCTTCTATCGTTGAATGATAGGATCGGTCCGATATGATCTCTTGGCTCACTAAGTTGATCTTTCCCGCTTGTTGCTTGGTTAATGTTTCCTTAATTTATGTTATTTTCCCACCATCCATCGTGCATTCCTATCACATCAGTGAGTCTATCCATCCATGGTGGTTGCTCCTGCCCTTTCGCTCGCCTTGCGACCTCTCTAATATAGAGCAGATGCATTGCGCTTGGTTGTTCCATACTGACCTGATACTACAGGAGCATCATCTAATAGTAGTAATGCTTAGTTTTGATCCAACCAGCCGGGTGAATGAAACGGAATTGGATGGATCAAAGTGCTCGGAGAAAAGGACCGAACGAGCCCCGATACTTTAAACCTACAACATCACACGGAAAACACATGTGATCCATAGCTTCTAGGCACTAAGTATCCAGCCCATCCCGGTAGCCCATTCGAGAAGTCCAGCCTAATAGCGCATCCACGTTTGAGTAGATAGATGGAGTGGGATACTCGACTTTGCTACTACTCCACCTGTGGAGTAGCATAGTTGAGTAGCTGCCAAGCAAAGTATCCGAACCGAGCAACCCAACTGAGTAGCAAAGCCTATAAGCTCAACCGATCCTGGGAGCCAAGCATATGCCAGCCCACCCAGTCGAGTATCCGAGTAGCCGAGTCAATCAGCCGATTATCCTAGCCCGAGTATCCCTGCCCAGCCAATGAATCCATCCCGCCTAGAATGTAGAAACATTCTGAAAGGGCATGCTTTATTAAATTAATAAAAAATTGAAGTTTGAGTGCCCCGATGAGGGTGCTTTGTACCTCAACAAAACGAGTTTGATGTGACTGAAAATGGCAAAAGAGAAGGATCGTAGAGGAATCTGGTGTACCCGAACTTCTTGCCTGCCCCAAATGGTGGTGCTAAAGAGAAGATGGTATCCGCGTATTCACCTAAATAAGGCCCCTTCAAGGTATAGGTGCGGTAACTGGCATTATATATGAGACTATCCAAAGTGACTCTATTTTTTATTAATCTCCCATTATGAACCAACCTCCCTCTTATGAATTAAGGTGTGTAACGCATCGTAATTCTTTCGATCTAGCCCAGGTAAGAACATTCTGATGATTCTATAGAGATAGGGGATCTAGGTATAGGTAGAGGTTCCCGTAGAGGGTTGATATCGAGGTCGAGTAAGAGGGTATAGTTGGAGGGCTGCTATGGTTTCGTCGACAATTGGCTATAAGCTGACGTTATGGCGATGAGTGACTCTCAGCTGACCTATTGGAACCGATTGTCTCTAGCCCAGTGGAGTATCAAAGGCAAGCGGAGTAGCCAAGCAGGCTTGCCAAGTATCTCAACCGAGTATCCCCGCTCATCCAATGACTCCGTTGAATGCATCCCGCCTAACATGGAGAGAGACGTGATGAAAAGGCATGTTTCAATAATAAAAAAATAATTTACTCAGTTGGAAGTTTTGACTGCCCACCTGTTCTCGATCCACTGTACACAGGAAGTTGTCGTGCCCAGTTATACGTCCCCATATTTCGTGCCCTAGATTACGTGACCACCTATTTTCTATAACCCATGCCCAGTTCGACGTGACTAGGAGGTTTTGACCACCAGTTATCAATACCCCTCTCCAACAGTTCTACGCGAACATGAAGGAGTTGTACGTGACCACCAGTTGTTTTTACCCTGTCCCCTGGAAGGTGTGATTCTATATGTGTTTGCCTTTCTAGAGCCACCGTTTTGACGTACATAATAAGGGAGGGAAGCGGTTCTATGCGCCTTGTTACCCGTTCTCCATACCACGTGCCCTGTGAGTAAGTGAGTGTGAGGTGAGTAAGTTAGTAAGGGTCATTCCCAATAGCAACAAACCCAGTTGTTCGACGTTACCTTTTATAGATCCCATGTGCCCAGGAAGGTGCCGAATATATGTTTGTTACCCGTTCAACGTGCACAGGATGTTATTTTGCGGGAACAATCTCTCATACCCCATCCCAGGAGGTGCCAATTCACTTGTTTAGCCATAGTCCGATTGCCCCAGCTCCCATTCCTCATATCTACATTCAAGTCCCGACGATGGAATGAATGTAGACGCAGGAATGTCTCAGTGCTTGTTTCAATGAATGTAGTTCCCTTAAGGAGCTGGAAGAAGTTTGTTTGATGGACATTGGAATGAATATAGACGTTGGTGGGCAAGCTCAGATGCATTAGCCTCCTTATCGTTTTCAAGCATCCATCCAAGTTGGTAAGCCTCCCACAACATCGTTGGCAAGTCCCAAACAGTATGACGTACCCAGACCACTACCCCACCCCGGTCTCAGTCTTTCCTTGCCCGAGGAAGGGTGAGGGACGAACGCTCGTATTTTCCCTAAGCTTCTAATCCAATTAGCATATAAGTATAAGGGTCTAGGTCTGAAGGTGGGTAAATAGCTTGTGTGGAACCAAGGTATGGCTCTCGTACGAAGGTGTTCCTGGCTTCAGCGATGGGCATAACTCCATTTCCTAGGTTGAAGGCAGTAAGTGGAAAGTTTGGGTAAGGTGGGTTGATCCCGACCCAATAAGAGTAAGTCTAGTGGAGTATCCTCTTTACTAAGTTATTAATTAAGCAAGTAGGGCTACGAGGTCTAGGTATGAAGGTGGGTAGTAATCAAGAGTAAGGATGAAGTTGGTATGATCTCGTCCTGAGACCTGCTGATAAGAGAAGGGGTTCATAGCAGTCCCGACTCACTAAGTGCATTCATTCATGAATCCAAGTGGTATAGGGCTACCCAGGTCTAGTTTTTCAGGTGGATAGGTAGTTAGGATGAAGTAAGGGGGAAAGGTTGTTAAAGAGGGGTAGTTGGTAACAATAAAAGTAAATAGACTATAGTGCCATACCTACTGAGTATTCTTGGAGCAAGTGGTTGTTAAGGGCAGGCAACACTCCATAAACAAAGGTTGGGTGAAGAAGGCAGTAAATAAAGGTAAAGTAAGTAGGCTTCAAAAGGTAATATGAATGCTCTAAGTACCCACCAAGCCTTCCCTTCCAATCTGAGGAGTCTGACTGATGTATTGAATCAATAAAAGAGGGCAATCAGTAAGTGAAAACAATCAAAGAGTGAGCTGTAAAACTTCCTTTCATAAAGTAGGCTTATAAAGTAGGACTAGTCTAAAAGTGCAAGTAACATAGTGTAGGCTTATAAATATAATAGACTGGTAATAGTGCCGACCCAAGACTAACATATCATCATAAGGCAGTATTCCATCAAACAGGGCAATTCCCACGCAGATCCGATCCATCCAAGAAGCAAGGTTGTTCGCCACCCACCACATTCCTAGTGTAAGCGGCTTAAAAAGTTCATACAACTGGTCATAGTGCAAATTCCCAAGCACGTACTCAGAAGTTGTTCAGGCTGTAGTTCCTTCCTAAATCAAGGCAGTTTCGACGATGATCTCATACCACAACAACAACTGAGTTGTCCAACAGACAATCTTAAAGTAGGTGGCTTTCCCACCCAGGGCGGTCGTTCCCTAAATGCAGCAATCACAGGCACAGAGTGTTGGCTGAAGTGGTGTGATTCAGGAAGCACAGAACCTTATTCATCATGGTCTGTGATGGTGGGTCCAAGGTACAGGGACAGGGGTTGAAAGCTTTCCTGCATCGGGATTAATAATGTATATAAATGAATCTGTGTAAAGCGAAGCCCGCCCAATATAAAATAGAAATATCAATTGAAAAGTAAATATAGATAAATAGCATATATAAAGGAAGGCCCGATCTAAACCGGTGAGGCTTCGGAAGAAGATCCCTATATTCAGGCACCAGGTGTGGAGGGGCTGGCACCAAGCAAGTTTGTTGGGAAGGGTGGGGTGTAAATAATAGTCATAAGAAATAAATAAGATTATCAAGAATAGTCCTCGCTGCATATTCAACTCAAGGTAAGGTGGGAGTGCTAAAGAATCTAATTCAAAAGTGGAGGCTGCGGGAGAACCCCAACTCTTCTGCCTGTCGTCGCCTGCCCATTGATTGATCGATTTTATTCTTGAATGAATCAACAACTTGGGGATGGGTTTTATGGGGGTGGCGCTCTCGTTATTGGCCTTACAACCTTACCTTTTTATTCTATTAAGCCAGCAAGCAAGTCTTCGCAATTACAAGATCATTACGGTTCGATTCTTCCCGGCAGAGAGAAGACAACGAATTAGCTGCAGATGATGACCGTGAATGAAGGAAGATATATAAAGACCCCGGATCGATTGCCTGGGATGGTGTGCATGAATGTTTTAATAAGCATAATGCCATAATAGATCTCAGCAGAAGGCGCTCGAAGAGAAATACCTTTAATCAGTCGTATAGCATGGTCATCCCCCGCCCTGATCCGATGGTATTTCCCACTTTCCTTTCTTCTTTCTAACTCAGAATTTGGTTAATCAAAAAGGTAATGAAACTTGGTATATCTCAAGTTTACGTAGTGAAACCCGGACTAACTCTCCTGCCCATGCTTGGTTGGTTTTCCAAGGCTTGGCTCCGAGTTTCTTACTCCATGCCATACTCCCTCCGGACACAAACCACGGGCAGGGCATTTCCATCCATTCTATCCACCATAAAGTAGACGACGGGCTTTGATCCCCAAGTTTTCATCTTATTATTGTTGTTCCTCTATGCCAAGAAAAAGAGTAATGTAGTATAACAGTCGTCACTCCCAAAACCGGGTTGGTTGTAAATCCAAGATCTAGATGATGTAACATGGGAATTCCATCCATTCACGACCTCTCCACAAGTGTGAGTTAGCGGGCTTGCTTGACACGAGATGCAGAAATACATCAATAGAGGAGAGAGAACGAACACCATATCACTTGAGCCTGATTTCCTGGGGGGACAAGGAAGGCTCCCTCCGCCCACCCCTTCGTGCAAACTAGAAGTATCTCGGACATCTCCGGCTCCTTTACGTACCTATGGCTAACTTCGAATTCCACTCTTGATTGGAAAGTGGAGCATCTAGTGTCTCGCACTTGAATGATATTGTTTCTCTCATGAATCACCATACCATAGAGAGAGAACTGGGCTTTTCTATGGTGTTGAACAAGCCACTGAATCAATTGAACCAATAGCCTAGGTGGGTTGGCTACCCTATTTTTTCCCCTCAAAGGAACGTAGTCGCTTGTCTGCATCGGACAAGGGTGGAAAGATGTTACGCCTAGCAAAATAGTAGATTGAGGTGGTATATCGCCCAACAATTCCTAATAATGTGTGGAACTAGCCAGTATTTTATTATGATCATCAAATAGGAATATTCCTTAGGGGCAATGGGGAATTGAGAATCTCCAGATAGATGTACAAGAATCTTACCATTCTCAGGAAGCAATCCTTCAGGAAAGGCCCGGTGGAGAAAAGATTATTCGACTCAAAACCAATTGGGTGAGGATTGGTAGATCTGGAGAGATCTTTGATTACCAAGACGAGGCCCAAATCAAGAATAAGTAGGTTGATGCCCAAGCCACTCGAGATATCAATATTGGAACCCAAGAAGATCCAAGGATTCTCAGGTTTGGAAAAACATGTATGCAAGAAAAAATGGTTGTTCTTGAATCCCTTCCAAGAATACAAAGATGTGTTTGCATGGCGTTATGATGAACTAAAGACTTACAATGTTGACATTATGAAACATCAAATTCCTCTTAAGCCTGATGCTAAGCCCGGGGGAAGCAGAGGCCAATCAATCTAGAGCTAGAATATATCATTAATAGAGACATGGAAAATCTTCTTCAAGGCAAGATCATTGTGTCTTTGAGATATTCTACTTGGGTTGCCAATCTAGTTCCAATCGAAAAGAAGAATGGGGATATAAGACTCTGGGTTGATTCCAGAAATTCGAACAAAGCGTCTTTAAGAGAAAACTACCCCCTACCCAACATGGATAGAATGCTACAGGAAGTAACAAGATCTGAGATGCCATATATGTTAGATGGATCTCCAGGGTACAATCAAGTCTTGGTGGTTGAAGACAATAAAGCAGAGACTGCTTTTACAACTTCATGGGGTACCTTTGCATGGGATGCCTTTTGGCTCAATGAATGTGGATGCTACATTCCATAGAGCCATGCTAGATTTTTCTTTTAGGGGTACGAAGGATTAAATGATTGTCATCTATTTAGATGATTCAACTATTTCCTTGAAGCACAGAGCTGATCATGTGGAACATCTCAAACAGGGTTTTGGTAGGTGCAGAGAATATGGTATCTCCTTGAATCTCATAAAATTCAGGGGTAACAAAAGGAAAGTTGTTATGCCATATTGTATCCAGAGAAGGAGTCGAAATAGATCCAGAAGGGGTAAGGGCTATTCAGCAAATTGACCTACCAAGAACCAAGAAGGGAGTTCAATCCTTCTTCGGTAAGATCACTCTCCTCAGGAGGTTTCTTCCAAATTTTGTTGGGGTAACCAGGCCCATCACCAACCTGATGAAGAAGGACTAGGAGAGAAAATGGTCTTACGGAACTAAGGATGCCTTTGGAAGCATCAATAGGGCATTAATTGACGCTCTAGTCTTAGTAAGTCCAGATTATTACAAAGAGTTTCAGAGATTTCCTTACTCCTCTGATAATGCAATTTCTACCATTTCGTCCCAGCACGTGTTGAAAGAGATGCACCCAGGAAGAAGCCAAATCCACTGCTCACAAAATCTTGAGAGCGGGCTATGAAAGGTCATCCTTCAACAATGTCCATGCTTTTATGAAACCTTGTGAGTAATGCCAGAAGTTGATCAAGCAAGTCTTTACCGAGAAGGGAGTTGTGGACCACTGGATACAAGAGTTGGTTCAATTGGATGGAATAGACTTTGAAAGAGTTGTGTTGTCTCAGCAGAAGGTAAATAAGAGTTTTTATAAGAAATCCAGATTAAGGGAGTTCCAAGTTGACGATCTTGTCCTTCTTTGTTGGGATTCAAGGCGTGAAAAATTTGGAGATCATGGCAGCGGCTGAGACCGCTCAAAATCCACAAGCTTGTTGGTAAGCATACTTATTTGTCACAGACTTTGGAAAACGAGGTCTTAACATTGCCCGTCAATGGGCAGTATCTCAACCCTTATTTCCAATGATTCATTTCTTTGAAAAAGAAAAAGAGCGCCTTATTTTCCACTTGTACATACCTTTAAATAAATAGTTTGGTTCAAAGGGAAGAATAGGTGAATCATGAATAGGTGATTCAGGAACATCTTCCCGAAGTTTGAGTCCGAATAAGGGTTAAACTGGAGATAACTGGGATTCTCAACACCCTGTAGGGGGGGAAGCTGTCCCCAGCTAGAGCTATTGTTGACCCCCAAAATTTCGTTTGGTGCTCAAGAGTCGCAGTTAAGTCATGTTGTAAAGTTCAAGTTTTATCCCTAGTTCAATTAGTCTTTCAAATTTGAAGCTTGTTTAAGTACTTTTGAAAAGGGAAGAGGCCAAGTATCTTTCAAAGAGTCTTATTATCGGGCATGTTCAATGCTTTAAATAGGTCCTCGAATCAAAGTTCTTAAGTGTGAGGTTTGAATATTATCGTCGGGTGTCTTAGTCCAAAGTAAGAAGCAATGAATGGAATAGTAAAAACATTCTAAGATCTATAAGTGTTCATTCAATAGTAATGTTCATCGGGTCGTCTTGTCTAAGTGTATCTCGATTAACCCAATAGGGCTAGAAAGTTCAGTCTCCAAGTTCAAATCGTCACTCGTCAGCTCAAGCCTAATCCGAGTCAAGAGTCTTGCCCGATGAAGCGATTAGTTATTCTCCTAAAAGTAATTACTTGTGGTTTGTCATTTTTCACCACCTCTCAAGCCCCAATCATCAAGCGACGAAGCAATAACGAATCGAGTACCACAAGCCTTATAACTCTATCGCCCCTCGACTTCCCGGATTTCTCTAGCTTCGCCATAAGAAGAGTCTTACAATGTCGTACAGTGAGGCAGCTGGTGTCACTATGAGAAATTAAAGCATGAAAAGAACGGAAATCACAGCAATTCATGTGTCATAATGGTAATTCATGTGTTGTCCTTCCAATCTTATGTCGTGCATGTCAAGGGCACAATCTAGCACGTACCACCAATAGTCGAGATTGCTTATGTCTTACTATCCAGCGTGGCCATCAATTTGAAACTGATCAAAAGGGCAATAGAATTCTCTAAGTGATGATTTGAGCGGCCTGCCTATTCAGAACAACATTTTTATCCTCCTTCGTGCCCACTTTCTTATTCCAGGCCCAACCAACTAATTGGAATTATCTTATCCTCCCGCCTGGAGCATATTGCTAGTTGGTCTTCCATCTTATTGGGCTTAGGGGTTCCACAAGGACTAGTTAGTTTGGTTTGGTCATTTCGGATCGAGATGGGATAAATCGGGCGAGGGGAATGACCAAGAAGGGGGGAGGATCAGTGAATGAAAGCACCTCCGGTGGGTCTGGCTAACACCTACCTCCAACAAGACTTAATTTACTACATTTAATATACATCCTGGTAGAAAGAATACTTACTTCACAACTGAAGGAAAGCAAAAGATTCTATACTAGCATAGCTCTAGGACAGAACCTACTACTTTAAGGGATAGGATTTGATGGCCAAAATAGTTTGATTATTCACCCCTATACTACAGTGTGCCTACCTTTGATTTGAATAGTCGCGTTAGTGCAGATTGTAAGTCATAGCATTTATCCATAGGTCGAACAGAGCGACCTCCACTCAGGCTCTAGGGCAGTTCAGGCAGTTATGTTTTCAAATAAGTAGTTTCTGCGGAAGATAGTGAGATTGGCTATGTTATTCTATTGATCGGTTATTCCTTTCTGTTCGGGATGTGACCTCGGGTGAACATGGGTTTGATCTTCCCAATCCTAGGTGAACATGCCAGCCAGTTGGTCCTCTAAGTGATGTCAATAATATCTATTCTCATGTGAGAGAGTTGCCTTACGAGTGGGGATGCTCCGACAAATCACCTTTGAAAGGGTGAGAGAAGGAGAAGGAGGAAGTTGACACTAGTATGCCATTTCGTGAGCTCCTTCAATGGAGTCTATTTACTGTACGGAAGAACCATCTGATATTCCATGATTTTGGTAGCCATATTAGGGTTATGGCACCAACATTGACAAGTTTATTCCACTGGCAGTCGTCGACTATTGAAGTGAGATTGATTGCTACGACTCGAGGTAAATACCTGAGTAGGTAGATTTCCTTATTCAAACGAAATCCACGGATAAAGAAATGGAACCAATCAAACAATCCGATGACTATATTTCCCTTTCGTCTGTCTCTCTGCCTCCATAAGACCAGGACCTAAGGGCTCAGGTCAGAACTTCACGAACGGAAGGTAATGCTTACTTAACGGATCGGACTTCTAGATGCAGAACCCTACGTCGGTCACTTAGGTCAGACTGGAACCTCAGAGAAGGATAGAGACTCTATGCTCTTAATGGGGCTTTGTAAGGGAACTCTTCCTTGAAAAAGAGAGAAAGGTCAACCCGAGTGAGATATATCCATCCCAACCAAGAAGGCAAGTGCTAACAGAGAGGGAGGTGGTGGATCCTAATCAACCCTTCTAATTCGAACTCGAATCTTTCCTCTGGGTATTGAAAGGGTTAGAAGGAACAAATATATAGGTTTCTGAGAGCTTACTCATGGGGTTGTGAGATAGCTTCTAATAGAGTTGTTTAGTGAGGTTCCTTTCCTAGCAATTGCTTAGTGATTGTTTATAGGTGTGGTTAGTGATCTTAGTTGGATGGCTTATCAGTTATCTAACTGAGATAACTTCTAGATCCAGGAGCATAAAAGATAATAGAGTGGTAGGAGCTTATGCAACATAGGTAGAAATTGAAGACCTAAGATCAGTGAACATAGAAAGATGTATAGAAGGCTGGGCAACATAGATAGATAGAAAAATAGAATGACAAAATGAAAAAATAATTTACTTTCCAGTAGCTGTAGTAGAAGACTTGGGAGTGGGTATATACAAATAGGGAGTAAAGATACAAATCGAGATTGCTCATATTCTTCATACTAATAGAGCTAACACTAATATTGTATAAAAATAAATATTTATTAGAGAGTAGAAGTTCGATCTAAGTCTAGTAGAATATATTCTAAGTGAAGTAGAATAGTCTAATATTTAATTCCTCCTAATAGATAGTCTTAGATTCATATAAAATATAGAGTATAGAGAAGATAGCTAATGAGTTTTTATTCCTCATCCTAATAAGACTGTTAATTATTTAATTACTAACTTATTTGGTTGGGTGATATTCCTAAAGTTATCATGGAGGAGCCAGCCAACAAATAGAGTACAATACCAGTAATAAGTAGGAATCTGAAGTAGTAGTAGTAGTATCCTACTTAGGAGTAATAAATATAGCTAAGCAGTTCGGGGAGATGCCCTATAGCACCAAGTGGGTAGAAGGAGTGCTTGATGGAGTAGGAGGAATACATAGGTCTGACTGAGGAGCATGGTAAGTGGATGGGTAGGGCTAAGGCGAGGTGATTGAGGGTAGCCATGGGATATGCCTTAGTCAGGGTCTACAAGGGGATTCCTAGGGTGTTAAGTAGGATTTCTCTTTTACATACCCGAGTAATATCGGTCAGCTCTAGGGGTCCAGGGGAGGCCCCTTGATGCAGTCAATCAATGAGGAGGGATGGACGACTCAACAATCAATGATGGCTAGGAGGTTGGTTGAATTGTACTAATAAGAACATGCATAGGGTAAGAAGTGAATGCATGTATGTTGGTAACCTATCTAGAATCAATGATATATGGGTCAATCATCATACGTTGATAGTTGTTGTTGGTGTTGCTCCCTTGGACCAATGACCCCCATCGCTTCCGTTTGGGTTTTTTCCAGTATAACTGAGTCCTCAGTCGCCAAGTTCTCATACATGATTTCATGATGCGATTGAGGTCTCATTTATCAGAGTAAAAAGCATGTATTATTATACTATGCAGTCTAAACACAATGTGATGGTTCCTGTATGGAATTGTATCTCCTACAATAAGTAGGTAGGAACAAGAAGATGAAATAGGTAGGTAGAACCCAAGAGATCTTGTATATAGAGATAGATGATGGTTTCCCTTGCTAATATGGTTGAAGAGTGACGATTTGTTGTTCCCTACCTGGCTAAATGGCCATTCTTATAGAAGAAAACACTGTCGTTTGGTTCGTTGACGTACCTATACCCATTGTAAGTAAAAATTTGATCAAGGGTTTCTAGCAACAAAGATGGCAGGCATTTTCCCAAAATAGAATTGACGAATTACTAAGTTGGTTCTTTCTGCTCCTTTCCCAATTATTGATGAGTGTAAACAAATATCCCCGAACGAAGAGGTGATACGAGGTAAATAATGTAGTTACATGTTCTATGACGCGATGTGAGTTTCATATGCAATGTGTAATGTCCCCACTTTGGGACATCATCACAGGGCAGAGATTTATGATGACCAGAGTAGCCAGATGGGTGCTAGAGTGAGTACAGGGGTATTTGAGAGGCATTGTGGGGTCCATCTTGCATTGATGATCATATTCCATCAT
>ML779975.1:63074-93854 GCA_009831015.1 Picea engelmannii
GAACGAAGAGACAGATTCCCTAAGACGATTCAGAGCCGATTCCTTTGTAAGCTCCCGCTTGGTACTTGAATAGAATCATCCGAAAATGACTTCCTGCTGTAGAGTAGTTGCTTTGACCAGTACCGCGAGTGAAGAGAAAAGAATGAAGGGAAGGAAAAGAAGTCAATGAACCAAAGAGATGTGACCGAAGAGAAGTTAAAGAAGTCGCTGAGCTAATTGAGCCCATTTACCGATTTGGAATCTCTGACCTACAGACTTAAATAAATAGGAAAAAAGGTTCCACTTTCAATATCCCAATACAAATCTAAGTCAACTGATAAGTAGAGAATGAAAGAAGGGTTTACAGTCCTTGTCCTTGAGCGTCAAGGAAGGAATAAAATAATAACTCCGTTGATGACTGAAAGCCAATACGAGTCTATCTTCTCGAAAGTGAGTTTCTTTGCTTCTTCTTTAAATGCACTGGATATTCCTTCGGTCAAACCTATTCTCCATGGAAAGAAGCTCGTACTCATTCCAACTGCTTGTTCTGCCAATTCAAGTATCCATTAAAAAAGCTTAACTAAACGATTTATTACCCATTATTTGAAGTCTAAAATAAATAAAGAGTATAAGAAGTGAAACTCCTTTTCCTATATAAGAGCCATGGAACTAGTCGCTAATATACCCATTTTTCAGTCCGGATTTAAGGATAAAATAAGTCTCAGGTGAAGGGGACCAAGAGAGAGGGAGGTTATACTTTCGAATAAGTAAGCCCCATATAATGGGGTTACAATGATCCAGTATAACCGAGACAAAGAAGCCCATTAAGCCTATGCTCAGTAAGCCTCATAAAAGGGCTTCCTCATACCGTATAACCAATATAGAAAATCCCTATAACAGCTAATCAGTTCATAAAGCCTTATACCGATAGAAAGCCCATACTCAGACTCATAGCCCATACTTGAAGAGCTCATCAGAAAAGTTCCATAAGCAGCGAAGCGAAGCCACTTATAGTATAGTATAGTTTGATTTTACTTTACAAGAAGTTTGCTAATTCAATATGCTCGTTACAACTATAAAGTGATTAGCGAACCTTACCTAAGATCCTATAAAGCTCACGAGATGTCACCTTCGCTTATTCAACCTAAGTAAAGTCATTGTCGGGAGTACTAAGATCGAATTCTTTCACCTGGTCTTCTGTAGGAGGCGGTTTAGCTGCAGTATTTTCAATACTCAAGGCGAATCTGTTTATCTATTCTCGAGCGACGAGCTTTCATTATTATTACCCCATTCATCGTCTGAATTTTCTTTCTCTTCACCCCCAGTTTCGACAGCCGAGACCTAGTTAACTGTCTCAGTAATAAACCTGGAAAATTTGATTGCAGATGAGGACTCCATTTTTTGTTTCCCCATTATTTTCGACGACCGCGAAGGGCATTTTTGTCGTGAAGTCTATTCATCGTAGGAAGAGAAAGTGTCGACTTCAGCGCTTTCTGTATATCCGAGCCCTCCTATCGTGAATTCGAGATATTTGCTATCCAACCAGGACTCGATTTCTTTTTCAGTAAGGTAGGAAGCTACCTTTAATGCCTCTCCCTTCTTTAAGACCAATAGGCCTATGAAGGTTATAACCCAAACTTTGAATCATCTTTCGCCCTTGCTTGTTGTACTGGCTTAAATCTGGTTCACCTTCCGGGATATTGATTTTTGTTTGGCTCGACGGAAGCGAATATCATGTCCCCCTGCGATGATCACGGACCGTCAACACAGCACGACGGATGTTTTGCATGGGTTCAGGGGGTTGTAATGCTGTCAATGGGAGACAAACCAGCGAGGCCTCAGTCCTCCCTTTCTGTACTTCCACCTCATTATCTGATTCAACATCAGGGAATGCAGCCACCATATTCACTGATTCCCTTGAGGATGAAGGAAAGAAAACCTCGAGGCGAGTTTCAGTTTCATCATTTCAACAATCAATCCTCAGCTTGCTGCAATGGCGAAGGGCTTTGGCCAGAAGCTAACTTCTGTTTTCTTGCTTCCTCCTTCACCAGGGATGAATTTCCATGGGATGCCGAGACGAGACGTTCTCGACTTCGTCTTATAGCCTCTTCATTTACGGGATTCGAGAGGGAGGCTTTCCTACTAATCTAATGAGCATGCTTACAAGTCAGCTATCTTTAATGCCTTCTGTCTGATCATCTCCTCGTTTACCACGAAAGGGGGGTAAATACATTGAAAGTCTTGCTCCTATTTCCACGGGATCATGACCCCGCGATCTGTAGAGACCTGCTCTGGAGTGAGAGTCTTATTTTCTACTGGCTGAGCCTTGGCTCTATTCTTCACAGGCGCTTTCTCCTTTTGAAGATTCCGTCTTGGGGGAGGGAGAGACCCTTCAATGTAGTCTTTAGCCACAGAGGAAGATATGGGTAGAGCGAAGGCAATAGGAATAGGAGATACGGAGCCTGCAATTTACTTTGTTGACTCAGAACCAGAGGTAGAGGCACGAAATCCATTACTGGTTGACCCATCCTCTTCATGGATTCACCTCTTTTATAATAATGAATTGACCTTATTTCAACAGCCTTGAGCAACATATAATCTAGTTGCAGGGGCATGGGCTAAGGCACCACCCACAGCTAAAGTTGCAGCATTCAAGCCGGCCTGGCTCCCCAGGTTTATAGCTTGTTCAAGAGTCAGTAGCAGTGGTAATTTACCTGGCAGTTTCAGTATTCGTTCGATAGCTAGTAGCCTAGGTTGAACCATAGCCAGTTTCATATCCTTCAATCGCAGATCGAGATGTATATAGAGATAGACAGAGCCATAGCTTACAGCCAAACCAAGTCCAGGAAAGGACCTCGAGCTTGGATGCCTGAAATAATATGATAATATAAATAAAATACTCCTCTGTTAAGGAGGTCAACCCCACACTTTTACTGCATTCGATCAGGTAGGGCTACAACTAGGGAAACTAATGGGTCACTGGAAACATTTACTGGTGCGGAATCAACTTGGTTAACTTGGGGGTGGATCCGGAATTAGATCTTTCACGGGGTTTTCAACGGGTGCTTTTGCTCGTTCAAGTGTCTTCGCCCATGCCGTTGGTGCTAGTGATCAAATGCCTTTGCCTATTATGTTACTGGTACCCACACAGTCTATGCCTTTGCTCTTGGAAACTGCTAGGTAATAAACAACAGGCTTACGGGCTCTGCCTTTGCACTAGGTGCCTTCGCTGGTGATGCTGTTGGTACTTTCCCAGATGTGGGGTCACCTGGTTAAATGGATTCAACTGAAACATCTACATCTCAATAGTATCTGGACATGTTCCAAGAAGTCTAGTTCTGGCTGTTGGTGTTCTCTTATTTGGTGTTCCCACATATGTGAGTGTTCCTACTTTTTTACCAGGAAGTGAGTACAGTTATCAGAAAAACGCAATGCTTAGGTAATTATATAGAACTGAATCTGTTGGATATAGGTCTGTAAGGGGTGCTTCTTGCTTCGTTGTGAGTGAAACTGCTGGCTTTGATACTGCTAGGTCTCTATATAAATCTACGGGTAACGGCTCTCGATCCGCATATGGTTCAACGTCTTGTTTTCGAAGTAACGAGGATGCTGGTCCAACTGCTGGATAAACTAAAATCACTTTTGCTTATGTTGGCCCTCGGGACATGAAATCGATTCCATATGGATAACCGACACCAGGGACACCAGATATGGTAAATAAACCAACCAACACCTATCTACAGTATCATGGAGGGCGCACGAACCTATACTAATACATATCGATACATACGGAGACACGGGGCAGCATACAGAAAGGCAGACGTCAAAACAATGAGATACGGGGCTACCTTACACAGGCGTAGGAAAATCTACACAGGTATAGGCATAGGAAAAGGTGGAAGCATAGAGAGCACAGATAAGGATAGCGTGTGCAGTGGAAGCATATCCATCGGGTTTAGACCAAGTTACATATCCTCTGGTTCAATATCTAGTTTGAGTCAATCCACTAGCATCCTCGCCAGTTTTAGCATATCCAATTGTAGTTCGTTGCCTGGGGGATCGAGATAGAGATCCAGCAGCCATTGATTCAGTTCATTTGGAACCAGAAGCATCAAAGCGAGTATATTCACCACCATCAGTAGGAGAGGCAGCAGATTTATATTTAGAACATTCAAAAGCAAAGCCAAAAGGGGTAGTACTTTCTTTCACACGTTTACTCGGGAAGCGCAGTCTTGAACGATTATTAAGTAGTCGCGATAGATAAGTAATTGATGTTTATTCATAGGTCAAGTTATACCCTGCAAATGTAGAGCCCATTCGAAATCCAGCATTTTTCCCAACAATATCCCTTCCAGATGGAGAGCCAGACCCAGCAGCGAAGGCAAAGATGGGTGCAGTTGATTCATTCGTCAAGGATCGTTGAGGATCCATACATTCCCATCATGCATGCTGCCATAAGTGAGGTACAGACACAACATGCGGACTCATGCAGGGAAATACACCCCACCATGCTAGAGACAGAGAGGGATACCTCTAGAGCACTCCCGATAAGCTCAAATGCCTAAGAGCCACTAGACGTCTTTAGGGAAAATAAATAGAACCCGATTATCTATGTCAGAATCGTGTGTAGCCGTAAAGTCCATACCCACAACGCTTTTCGTCCTAAGCACACATCCACACCCGTTCCTATCTGTCACCTCGCTATCTGTGCACCTGTAATTCCGCCTAGATAAATTTAAAGCACCTCTATACATGGCCACCCGAGACAATTGCAAGCGCTATGTCGTACCATCATAGGCAGGGGTTTTACTTGTATAATAAGCAAAGACAATAAAGGAAAAAGTAGCAGCATGGGCATAGACATCACCATCAAAGGCAGAGGCTTATTTGGCTACATGAAGGGCAGTTTACCACCCGCACCACCAATAGCAAAGGCCTAGACAGCCTCAGCATAAGTGGCTATTGACCCAATGGTTGAACCATTAGTCTTACCGGTAGCAGATTAAAAAACAGACGTAAAGGGAGCATAGGTTGTTATATACAAGAATTCAATTCGTGCTGGATCAAAATTGTGCATTAACAGAGAGATCCATAGATCCAAATCAAATCAGTTGACGCGGGCAAGGATTTGGATGTGAACAGGTATCCATGATAAGACAAGATTCGGTCTTTCTCTGTGCTCCTTCAGCATGGACGTCGAGGATAACAAAGCGTAGTCAGAGTTTCCCCAATCAATGATACTACTGCTCGCAATACTGAGCGGTTACTGATCTGATTCCTATTCACTACTACAACTGCAACACCTGTGCAAGGGAGATTGTTCGTCGATGCCTAACGGGGCCCTCCCAATCGGATGAAAGCTCTTGGAGAGTGTGAGCCCGAGTCACCATCTACTGTTGCGATTCCCTCTAACTGTGCCAACTGCTTCACGTTTCGTTTCCCCTCTTGCTTCAAAACTCACCGTCAAGAATCGGTGATTTGAATCCATTCTCTGAGATCTAGGAAGAGTAGCCGACCTAATCAATCTGCTCTTACGAGAACCAGGAAGAGTAGCCAACCTAATCAATCTTCTCTTACGAGACCCAGGAGGAGTAGCCAACTCAGTCAATCTCCAGGTACCTAATGCATGAGTAATTCACTTTTCATTGATCTACCAATGGCTATAATGACCTCCGCGAATTGCTGACGTCAATTTGTTCGAGATCGATCGGGCTCTAGCATCTGCAATTGGCTGGAATTGGTTAGATCAGGGTCACAATCCGTATCAACTAATCTGTCGGCCTGCCGGCCTACCTACACTCCAATAGCAGTGGATTCCTCTTGTTGATTGGCAACTCTTGCCAGGTTCACTTGTAATGTATTTAATCCCACCTAGATCTTTCTGCAATTGAGCTAATTGTCCTTTGAGCATTGCTGCCTCTTTCTCTGGAGGTCATTCATTACCTTCTCGGGTTCCTTCTTCAGATCTTTTCACTTCTGAGGTCTCGTTCCTGTAGTGGACCAATTAGTTTGCATACCACCAAGCCCGCCTGCCCTTTTTGATTCACATAATGATAGCTTCTGCAGCAGCTGATGCGACTGAATCAACTACTTTCTATTTTGTACCAACTCTCGGTAATTGTTTACCTTTACCTGCTGCATCGAACACTAGATCACAGGCTTCTGATAAACAACGAGCAGTTCGAGTCGGATTTCAAATATGAACTCTACTTAGCTAGAGAAAGTATTAAGGCCATCGTGTTCTCTTTCCCAATCCATCTTCGCTTCAAGCCCAAAAGAAAAGGACAGATTAAATATAGAGCGCAGCCGGGTTCATTAAGAAAAGAAATACGGGAGCAAGTAGTCTTTCTTTTTCGAACAACAGTGACAAAATCTAGTAAGTCAGGACAAAACCCCAAAACTGAAGACCTAAGACAGTAACGTCGTTCCGTCCGGCCACTAGGAGGGTATATCATTGTGTCAGGGCCCCGTAGCTATCAATAGCTCACATGTTTGAATATTCAAATTAATGGTAAGGGACCAGGGCAGCAAGGAGCTACGGAAGTTTAGCCACATCCCTGATCCCTTCCTCCCTAAGAGATCGTGTCTCAATATCTTTTGATGGATATAGACAGGTGTCCCCTTGCCTTGCGAGGCACACACCCTATCTCTTAGTGTACCAGCCGGGGATCCACTCCCGAATATTAGAGTACCATATCCTCAAATAAAAGGCTCAGAAAATATAAGAGTTGCAGGGCGACTTGTCTAATTGTCTAAGTGAGTCTAATTTGAGCAAATTTCTCGTGGTTCACAGCACCTTTTCCTTTGGGGCCCTGCTCCTCTTCCTATGTATGAAGAAAAGGGACGAATCGATCGATAGTCAAGTCTTGCCTTACTAAATTCTATAATTTACAAATAAGGCTTTATATAGGTATTGGACTGTCTGCCTACTTGGAACATCTTATCTTAGACCGAGTCATTTTACCAGTAGAAGAGTAAGAAGTCATCCATTCTTGCGTACTGGGAGAGATGTTGAATCCCTGGCTTTGGTTGGACTGTTCATTGGTGGGACTGTCCGCTCAACCTTTCCTCGTCGGTAGCAAGAGCAAGCAGGAAGACAAAGTAAACTGCTTCTGTGAACATCTTGTGAAACCTTCTATTCCCTGTCCACTTAGTCCAGAAAGAAAAGAACCCGAACCTACAGTCTGGGAACGAAGGGCAGGAAAGAGGTTGGACTGTCTGTTCAACCTTTCCCGTCAACTCAATCTGGGAACCAACCTCTATGAGATGTTTGAAGTAGGCCAGGAAAAATATAGGGTTTACCGGTTTATAGGTTGGACTGTCTGCTTGGATCGCAAAAATAAATATGTTCACAAACAGGGAGAGTTGAGCCCCTTCTCTATGAGAGGAACAGATTGTTAGGACAGATCAACCGCTCTGCTCGCTTGCTGGCTACCTTGTGTCTCACTTGCTTGGTTCCTTGTCAACACAACCGGCTTACAAAAGAAGATCAAGGATGGGACTAACGCCCCTATATCTGACGATAGGAAACGTGAAATTCTTCGTGCTCTTGCTACAGTGAAACGATCTTCTTCTCATCTGGTCCAGGAATGGCTATAATGTGCTTCAGTTCCTTATCACGTTGTTCAGTTTGCTTAACTCCCTATGCAATCTCATAATGTTCCTCGCCCACAATCCAAGGTTGGAGCATAGTGTTTAATCTAAAGGTGAGGATTGTTAACATTCAACAACATCTTAAACTTATTCCGGCAGGGACAGGAATTGAATTTGGCTCCGCCCTTCAGCGCCTCCCATTTCGGTACTAATAGTTGGCTGATGACCCACAGTGGAACCCAAGGCTTGGGCTGATTTGGTTCCTCCCAGTGGGGATAGTAGTAGAAAGTAATAGAAGAAAGCGATAGAAAGTAATAGAAGAAAGCGACAGCAGGGGCACCCCAATATAAGATGTTCGAAGTAGGCGGTTTCTTCCTTATCATTCCATTCTATTGGGCCCTAGACATGATGTTTAAAGTAGTCGTTGGAAAGGCTTTCAACTCACCGCCAGCAGCAAGTCCATGAAGACCAAACCAAGTCAACCGGTCAACCGACTGTCTGCCTACTTGGAACATCTCAGTCCGGGTTTGTTTCCCCGTCAACTCAGTCCGGTCCTTCTCTTTCCTGTAAACTCATCTGTTAGCTCCTTCTCTATAAACTCCGTCCGGGAATGGTAGATTTGTTTCTTCCCGGTTGTACTGTCTGCTCAACCTTTTCCTGTTCACTCAATCTGGGTGAGAACATCTTGGTTTTGCGGCGGGGAAAAAACGAAGCATGGGTCGTGAGCTTGTGAACATCTTAGTTTGCAGATGGATATTGTTCCAGTTTATTTCCAACTCTGTTTACGAAGGAACAAAGGTTCGTAGAACGAAGGGAGTGTACAACCGGGGGTGAGGAAGAAGGATCCGACTCGTCTAGATCTTCTGATTCTTCGTCAGAGTCAGGAATCTTGGGTTATTTCTTGTCAGCTTTGCTCGGAACTACCTTGAATTGTTTGCTCGGAACAACGACAGCCTTTCCCAATCAGTGTTAGCTCTTGTATGCTCCTCGGAGCTCCTTCGCTTCGCTTGGGATTTCATTCCTTGTTGAGTGCTCAGAAGTTATGATTGAGTGCGTAGAAAAGATCAAGCAGAAGAAGGAATCATTAGAAAAGTTCAAGTAGAAGAAGGAATCGTTAGATCCCAAGCAAAGCGAAGGAGTACACCCGGTTCACTTTATGTGGTTTTTGCTTCTATAATTGGTAAGGCAAGACCCTACTAAAAAAAAGAGTTTGCCTTCTCTATAAATAGCTCACCTGGAAGCCCTGCTACTACTGTTAACTTATTCGGAATCTCCGTATCTATGCTTATTTTTCACTCCCCAAAGCATTTCGTCGCTTGCTACGCCCTTCCTCGTCTCTGGGTGCCTAGGTACTATTTTAGCCCCAGCCTTTGCTATGCCATCCTAAGGTGCTACTAAATGGAAGGATCTTATACTCACTCATACATTAAGAAACAGGTGCGTCTATTTTGAAACACCTTGATTTCTTCTTGTGCGGCTCACTATCGGGCATGCACTCACTAGGCCTTCAATATACGAGGCCCAACCTTTATATACTTAATTATGCAACTACCTTTCACTCACGCAATCACCAATTCTACGGGTTTTGTTTCCTAACTGAGAGCCACTTATTTTTATATGTAATTATGTAAGTGCTTTTCACTTGTGCAATTACCAGTTTGATTGGTTCTGTTTCCTTAACTGAGAATTGTTATTTATATATGTAATTACGCGACTCCATAGATCTTTCTTACCGTACTTACCTCATCCACCCTTCCTTATTTCCTTTCCCCCTCTCCTTAATATTAATAACACTATTCTTGATCAATAACACTATAAATAAATAACAACAAACAAGAACCGCTCGGAAGAGAAAGAGATTTTGGGAGAGCCCAGACCATATTATTGATGGGAGAGCGCGAGAGAGTCGATCTTTAAGAATACGCGAAGCCTGTAAATCGTACCCCTGCGAATCAACCAATAAACTATGAATTATGAATATAATACTTGCTTATAGATTCTGTTTTGTTTGGACGGGAGGATGTTCCAATACCTCTTGCTAATATATTCGTTCTTAAGCTTGGACCATTTCTTTTCCTTGTTTCTTGCAATAGTAAGGTGCTTATTTTACAAATACTTAATATAATAATTGCAACCGAATCTATCATTTTCTTTCACTAAAGACGACGGTGAAACTACAACTTGATAGGTCGGCTTTCAAATGGGCTTTCTAACAAGGAGAGATGCAGCCAGCCGGAGCTATTATATTCAAGAACGAATGTTGCGGTGGCTTCTTGGTCAATTGGCTTCACGGAGTAAGCTAGGTCTCTATCTCCATCTGTAATGGGGTAACCCACAGGCTCTTTATCTGTATTTGCACCAGGCGAGGATGCTTCCTTTGCTGCTGGTCCTGCAGTCCTGAGCGATATTAATCAAAATTGAAATTGGTGTCTCTGCTATTGGTGCGTCTTCCTTTGCGGGGTTAACCACTAACTACAATGCTGGTGGTTAATAATGGTTCATAGACTGAATTACGAATGAGAATTCTTAAGCCAACTCCTTACCAGGATCCACCAAAGGTTCTCCCAGCATGCCCTCACTTCGTTCGAGGGTTCTCCCAGCGGCTTAAGAGTCTTTACTGCCTGGTAACCGAGGCATACGCTTTACTGCGAGGGTCCTATCTTAATCGCTTACTGCAAGGTGCTATCTCCCTTAACTTCTTACTGCAAGGTGCAGACTTTGGGACCGACTGTGAGGCACACACAACTGAAAGACACTTCGAGACCAACTCCGAGGTGCTAACAAGCCGACTCTGAGGTGCTAACGAGACCGTGAGGGATAGGTTTACGCAAGAGGTTCACCCAAGCCGGCAAGCAATAGAGGGGCTATCCAAATAGTGTGTACTATCCCTTCGGTAGCGCTCCAGGGAGATAAGTGCGGTATCGGAGGATATATTTTATTGGGGGGTTATCGGTAGAGAAAGGTAGTCTTTGGGATCACCTAATCTAGGGAAAGATAGATAGAATGAGCGAAGGAAATGAGCTAAGAAAATGGAGGAGCTAAGGTAATTCGTTGCCCCAGGAAGTAAGTAGTGATTCGTTATTCGTATAAGTGATTCGTTACTTTAAGGAGCTAAGGTAATGGGATATTAAATTGATTCATTAGGGGCTTTCTTTGAGGAGCTCTAGTTATCAACATTCTACGAGTCGTTACTGAAAAGCCTTATATATAATGATTTCTCTTGGGGGGGCGTCGTAGAACGAGAGACTTGGGAAAGACCCTAGCCCCTTAGGAACCCTTGAAAATAACCCTTTCCTGTAAGGGGGAAAGAAATCGTCACATACATCATCTCTATCTATCTGGGAATCAATCACTCTCCTCTAGGCTAGGTTACTATCCCGCCTATCTAATTAATCAAGCGGGATAGTCGCCAACTCTCCACTCATTTTCTCACCACCCTGAGCCTTCTAGCTCAGTAAGATTATCCTTTTATTTTATTATGTTATAAAAGACCTCCCAAAGACTACTCTTTTTTGTCATTCTGGGGAATTGGGCATGCATTTTTCAGGGTTGATCAGATAGGACTAGGCTAATCCTGACCTGACCTAACTTAGAGGGGTTGATCCTAAGATGATGGGTTGATCCTGAGAAGTAAGTGATCAAGGGTTGGTCCCAAGCTATCCTGGTTTGGTCCTGAGCTAGCCTAGTATGATCCTAATTTAGATGGTCTTGAGTTAGTTAGATTTGGATTACGAATGAAATTATGTATAGTATAGTGATTGGTCTTGAAAGGTGAATCAAGTAATGTCCTGGTCCCGCTTGAAATGCATTCCTGTGACGACCTTAATTGGTTTTGTGCTGGCCTTATCAGTGTTTGAGGGGAATAAATGAAAGGGCCCTGTGTTGGCTTTATTTAAGGAAGAAGGTATTGGTTCTGCCTACTTGGTTATCAACCGCCTTCTATGGAGTTATGGCTTATTACCTTGGCCCTCCTTATTCTATCCCTAGTTATCAAAATGATACGAGTCAATACGCGAAAGCTGAGTTAGCAAGTAAAAACAATAGCAAGACAGATAGCTCTAGGAAAGTGTTTTGGGGAAATCAGTAAAGGGGATCTATTAATCTACCTACAAATGCCGACCAACCAAGAAAATAAGTAAGTATTTACTCATTTCATGACCCCAGGAAAGTAAGTCTTTGGGGGAATTTTCGAAGAATCCGATTCATTTGTTTATCCTTCCCTTCTATTCCACAAAAGGCGCCTGACTCAAACTACTAGATATATCTATATCTATATCTATACCCCTCTCAAAATGAACACATGAATCTATCGCCCCTCCGTCCCACTGTCCCTACAACCGGACACTTTTTTCAGCGACTCATCTCATCTCATCTTTGGTAGTGATACACTTTATTTGATGGGTTTTTTGGGAACAGGGAAGAAAAACATAAAAATGACCCCGAACAGAACAAATCGCCCTACCTTTCAAACCCTTCTTTTAGTAAGCCCACGGAAGGATCTTTTGGATTAGAGTTCTCCTCTCCCTTTGGTCGAGCCTGATTGCACATCCTCTTCCCAAAACAAACAGACTAAAAAGATTAATCTACAAGTCAATGAATGAATGTACGGCTTCGCCTTCCTTCCATAAGCGTGCTTTGGAATCATGGAGCGTTCGTTCGCTGGAATCAGTTTGATGGAGGACGCTGGTTGGGTTAGGGATAAACCACGTAAAAGGTGGCTCCATTTTCATGCACTGTATCACCACTTTTAACCAAATAAGGTAGTCGTCAAGTCAAAGGTACGCTTTCCATGAAGTCAGATCCTCTTTTGTTCTTTTTTCTATTGATGAATGATAAAGATGGATACTTGATCTTGGTCGTTGGTCTTCCTAAAGTCTCTTTCTTGTGCATCATTTGGAGAAAGATAGTTTTATTACTGTGTTGGGGAATGAATCCCCACACCATTACATTGCTTTCCGATTTCCCTAAGCCTACCGATGGACATTACCACCAATACTGTCAATGTTTCGAGAAACGTCCCTATGAATGGTGGCTCTGCCCATTCCTTACCACTAGTCAAGATGAAAGTACAGATACAAACTATTCTCGCTTCCCCTCCCGAATGAATGTATACGCTGGATGTTGGAATTCTTGTACACATTGGATAACACTGACGTGTAACCTTATAATGCATAGCGAGTGCAGCCGGAATAGCGAGTGTAGCCCTGACATGTAACCCTATAATTACTAGCGAGTGACTTGAATGGCTTCTCTTAATGACTCTATTCTTCTGTGAACATCTATTGTTAACCTTGTCTATCGTGAACTACCCCATTTCTATCTAACTAGTCAGCTCACTAATCAACTCATAAATAAGCTCTCCTCACCTTCATTCTTCAGATGAGCTACTTCCTCACCTAACTTACTTGGTGAGCCATCCCTCCTCTCCTGTTGATCGAGCTAGTTCCCTCCTCACCTTCATTCTTTAGGTGAGCTACTTCCTCACCTAACTTACTTGGTGAGCCATTTCGTCGTATGATTCTTCTCTAGCACAGTTTAAACCACTTACCTTTCGCAGTTTCTCTTTGTTTGACCTAATCTTTTACTTCTTTACCCTAAGTGCAGTTCACACACTCTGAATCAATCATTTCTTTATCGATAAGGAAAGAAACAAAATGAATGTATACGTTGGAATTTCTATACACGTTGAAATGAATGGCTATAGAAGTGACATCCAATCCATCTCCTTCATCGGTTATGAGGCGGGTGCACTCTTACATGCATTGTCGGCAAGCCTCCTTATCCGTCAATCTTCCAATGACAATAGAGAAATAGTAAGCTCTCCGAGGACGAGGGAGAAGAAGGGGAAAATTGTAATAAGCATATTTCTTTTTTCCGGGTGATCTCGTAGTTCATTCATGGTGAAGGGTGATGTATGTATGGTTTCTCCTTCCTTCCATCCCACCCTAGAGAAAGAATTAATCGCTATAGAAAACAACCACTTACGATATACAACAAGGTTATACCTTTCTTGCTCCTGCCAATTGGATGGCTTATGGCATGGCTTATCTAATGGCTTATCTCTTTAATCACTTCTATCTCGGTTTCTCTATCGGCATGGCGGCTTATCTTTCGACATGGCTTCTATCTCGGCTTATCTCTATAAACCATACCCCTACTCTAATAGTTAGGAGAGCTTGTCGGGTGGTGGGCTTGGTGAATAGAAGAAGTAGGCAGTTCAAAAGCAGTATGGGGTATATAAAGGGCAATAGATCGTTCCCCACACCTCGAATTGGCATGCCGAACATCTCTCATTCTGAGTGAGTTGAGAACGAATTAGCTTAGTTCGACCTGTTCCGGCTTACTAATGGTTAATACGTAAATAATAGACTCTCATCACTTGGAAATGGAACGTTCTGAACGTGAAGAAAGAAATGAATAGTGGTTAGGGGTGAGCCACACTTTCTCTGCATGGTGGCACTATACCCCCTCTGTTTGCATGGCGGCATTATCCCCTTCCCTATTTGTTCTCCTTCCCTATCAGTAGTAGATTAGGTTAGCTTGGAAAGCGGTGCGGTAATGTGCGGTAATGAATATACTTTCGAGTGGAAGAGAAAGACCTTCTCACTAAAGGTATAGATATAGAGATAGATGTGGATATAGAGAGGGTCAATACTTCGTTGCACTAACAGATAAGGTTGAAACTGTTTAGGCTAAAAAAAAACTACTGTATGAATGTCACGTGCTTGTGGAGGGGTGCTCACCGTCGCCCTAGTTAGGGGGACACCCCTGTTAATAGGTGGGCCATCGCCCAAACCCATAGGTCAATTGCCTCATTTGTTCACCAACAAAGGCTCTATCAATCTATCTGCGGTAGGTGGTGTACTTTATTCAATTCAGATAGGGCGAAACTATGCTTTTTTCAGACTTCCAGCACTATGATGGCCCTTTGGAGGGTGACCCGGCTTACCTACGTTGACCCGAGACAGAAGAAGGATTAGGCTATTAAGGAAAAATAAAAGAGGGAAACTAGTGGGACACATATATTGAGGTGAGACCTATCCCAAATGACTTCTGGGGTCGGAATATGAGAAGGCTACCTGCCATGTTGGTGGGGATAAATGACTATTGTATGTAGCACAGAGGCCTACGAGGGAACGAGTGCACTTTGTCTTGCTAACTGGAACGACAATGAACTAAATCTTCAGGCTTTCTTGATAACTAAATAATTGATTCCTACCCCGTCGATGGAAGGGTTGTGTGGGAGCCCCCCCGCGCCAACAAGGCCCACCCAGGATGGATGAGGTTGATCCTTTCCGTTCTTCCTAGTGTTTGTTTCTTACAGATAGAATGATTGGGAATTCACAGGGTTCTCAAGGTATTAAATATCCTTCCTGAGGGATCTTAAGGAACAAAATCCAAATGGATTGATCCCTGTAGTACTCAGCTACGATCGTATGTATGAAAGAGGGCCCTATAGAAAAAATGCACTTTTGTTTGTCACATCGGGGGGACTAGCTAGTGTGAATACCATATTCCATTTCTTATTGATGGGCATAGGCTGCTTTCGGGTCAAAGAAAGAGTAGCATTTATCTCTTGGCCATTGGCCGAGGAGAGAGGTGAGTCATTTGGATCTAATTAGAAGTCAAAATAGGAAGACTAGGTGGTGGAAGGCTTTGGACGAGAATCAAAACGTGTGGAAAGTGAAATAAACCATTCTAGCCATAGCATCCAAGATCCATTTTACCATCTCATTCCACCAAAAAACCAGTGGGCTCGGAAAGGTCCATGAAAATATTAACCACAACATACTACAGGTCAAGTCCATTATATACGTATTAGCCATGTAAAAGGCCTATCCGATAACTTCTGGATAGAGAGCGGTCGAGCCCATAAATGCCATACATTCTCCCTCGACCTATTGATTGGAAGAGTCTATTCTAAACTACACATGGATGCATCTTCACATGTTATTACATTCATAATAGACTCGTAGGGAGAGGTTTCTATTATAGAACCAAAAACATTATAACAACTGAACCTTTGCTATAGGCTTTGGGTCGGTAGATAGCAAACTCCATCTCCAAAAAGGCTTCATTTAGTACGGTTTGAAGTCCATCCCCCTCGATTCGCTACGTTTCTTCTCGGTAATAGCCTCACATAAATGGGGCAGCATGAGATTGAAAGAGCTCCTAGATTTATTTCACACCAGATGTATTGTGCTTGAATATGCGATACACAGGAAGGACTTGAAGGTTTTGGTGGAAAGAGAAGTCCTACCCATACCTAGCAGTGGCCATTACTCGGTACTATATTGTTCCTGCCAAAGAATGTGAAATAGAACTCTCATCCACCCGTTGCATTCCAATTAAGGTTGTTTCTAGCTTCACTCATAGCACCACCAGAACGAAACGAAAGAGTTATTGAAGCTTATAAAAATCGTGCACTCAATTAGAATAATGGAATCCTAGCCAACGACATTAGTAACTATTTCTCGGTCATACTCCTCAGTTGGACCAGGACCTATTCAAGCAGTTGTTTTATCTGATCTCGCTCACAGCTGGTTGCAGGTAAGAGTAAAGGGGCAAGGAGAGGGTATAAGCATAGTAAAGGGTTCATAGTTAAGATTAATAGTGTCCCCACCCAAATTGAATTCCTAGCATTCCTAAAGTAATAGATTTGGGCATAGTTGGGGTGAAGCGTTAAGTAAAGGATAGTAGAACATGTGGCACGCACGTAAGTAAAGGTAATTTGTTGCTACTGCTACCACTAAGAATTCTGAAGGCAAGTCTTATGGAAGCCTTTGTGCCATACCGTATGCCCACCCATCAAAGCGTGTAAGAAAAAATAAGTAAGACAGGCAATAGTAAATGAAACAGGGAGTTTCCACGTATGATCCGAGGTTTGTTCCTTTCCTATGCCACTTCCATAAGCATATAAAGGAAAGGTCCTAGCATTCTGAATTTATAGTATCTGGGAGCCTGTCCCAAAAAGTTAAATAATGGTACCCACATTCCTTCCTGCCTAAAGCACTAGGCTAGGTTGGGGCATCATCAGTAAGTTGGGTAAATGAATATTAGATAGGTAACTAGTTGGGTAATCTATAATCAAATTCTAAAGATGGGGTGGGTTGCTCAAGAAGTTGTTTCGGTCAATCCGAAAAACTTCCCCAACCGCGTTTTGTATAAATAAAAACATCGTGTTGAGGGGGTCGTAGGCATATTTGCTCCATCGGGTTGAAGAACTCGAAATTGTAAATAGTAAACTCGATTCATCTCATAATTCCCATAGCCTTTGGCTGGGCACCAGAATTCGAAAGAATTTTCAAAAGAAGGTTCGTAGAGAAGATCCCACCCAATCTAAGTATATAAATATAAAAGTTGTATAAGGAAATTACATATATAAATAATATATAAATATTCTACAAAAGGTCCTCTCGTCCGAAGGCACCCACGCACATTTCAACAGTGTCCTTCCTCGTCTGGGGCTGAAAAAAGGCCCTTGCTTCAGTCTGTTTGCATTGAACGTTGATTGGGTTGTGAGAAGACGGGAGTTCTTGTTGTAGAGAAAGAAAATAAGAAGATTCCTAAAGAATCTAAACAAAGAAGGTGGTGGTCTCTCCAAAGCCCGCCCACCCGATATGTCGTATCTAAATATAAAAGGTGTTATTTAGAAATAACATATATAAAGGTTCGTCCCGCTTTCGCGCATGTTAACTCATTTATTATTTTGGGCTCCGTATACCGGGTTGGGTTGTTCCGGTCAATCATTCCCTAAATTAATAGCTGACTGACATGCCTAGATAAGACCTTGTTGTTTGGTTTCTGAGCCTCTCCTCTATGCTAAGTAACTATCTAAATCTCTTCTTTGGTCCAAGCAAGCCTAATAATATGCTCTTCTATCCGAGCCTATCCAATAAAGAATATTATAGCCTTTCATCTCCACTTCGAAAGGCCGTAGGATCAAGTGACTCTGAAGGTCCCTTAGGACCATCCTGACCAATCAATCAATAGGACTATCTATATATCTTTAAATGGCTAATCAATACAAATACTAATAAATGGAAGTAGGAGGTCTCTTCCTTAGGACAAGGTTACAAGTATCTAATCGTCTCTCAGGTGACAAGTAATCAATACTAGTATCAATTTCAGGCATACAAGTAATTAATCCAAGTCTCAATGCATAAGGTAAGGACCAGTATACAATCCATGAATCAATACAAGTATCAATGACATCAATACCAGACAGTAGGGAGCATCGTAATTAATGTCTCTACAGCCTAGCACTGATTAAAGATAGACAGAAGTACCTCGATCATCTCGCGACATCACTCACCTTCCTAGGTTTTCTAGTAAGAACAGTGCATGAATTAGGTATCCGTGAGCCCTTCACTCGTTTTAGACCAATGTACATCCATAATTGCTTAGTGAAATGTACAGTGATCTTATATATGATGCATGCTTGTCTCATTTCATGGTTTGATGACAGCTTGGTGAAGTTCATAATGTCTCAATGAATCCTAGTAGAAATTTCTCAAGGAATCCTAGTTTCTTAGTTCATGATGTATAGAAATTAAGAATGCTAGTAGTTTGGTTTCTCTTTGGATTCCAATGGAAAGATGTGAAAGAATCATCCCCCATAGGGAAGACAAGCTTATAACCGAGGGACCAAGTGAGGCATAAAGCCACAACTCTACACAAACAACTTGTATCACCTGGTTCTTCTTGACTTTCTTTGCTACTAAACCATACGCTACTTGTCTCTATCTCTTGACTTGCTGCTTTACCAGACTTACAAACCACCTTCCTAGTCTTGATACTTTACAACCAGTACTAGCTGCAACTTGTTATTCTTGATTCATGACCAATAGTTAACTTGCTATGAGATGTGTTATCCCAGCTTTATAAAGAAGAATTAATGGTAAAGTTACATAGGGAGTGTGAGCCCTAGACTGAGGGGACACTAGACTAATGAAATCTTCTTGTTGTCCTTCTTTGTTCTTGGTTTCTTATCCCTTCCTCCAGTAACTATATAACAATGAATATTGGGTCTTATGAATCAAGCAATTTACAATCAAAGACTAAGGTTAGTAGGTTTATTCAGAAGGCTTAGAAGGAGGAATCTGCAAGTGCCAGTCTATCCAATCAAAGAATATAACCGCTAGTTCTTCACACCACTTGTAAGTAAAGTAGTGGCTCCCTCCACTTGATGAAGTGGAAAGTTAGGTTAGTTCTTGCTCCTCCTAATGGTCCCCCGTCCAAGCTCAGCAGGTGTTCTAAGTATAAGGTGTATGTAGGTTTTTGGTCCGCTGCAACTTTACTTGGTGTCTCCTGCAAGAAGAAGTATGGCGGCTGCTTGAACACTAATTGGTCGATCCCGTACATGAACTTGCATCTTGACTAGACACCCATTTATTTGGTTGAGTCACCATGGACCACTTTTTATCGTATTTGGCACCTCCTTTTTACTAAGAGTCTAGAGAGAGAATTTATGTGATTCACCCTTTCCGTCACCGTACCAGAAGCACCATGACGGATAGGAGGATCTAAAAAGACTAAATCATGGTTTTGGGGACTTATAATGGGAATGAGTGGAGCCTATCTCCTCTGCTTCTATGGAGAAAGAATAGCCTTTCCGGCTTGTAGTCACCATGTTACCATGTTACCATGTCACCACATAGTTCCACCGCAAAGTCATAGGGTGACCCATCCACGTGTTGGTCGTCCCCCGTCACCCTTGTGATCTTGTTGTCCAACAAAGAGTATAAGTAGTCCCCTTGTGGTTGTTGTTCTGTCCCTGCTGCAGTGATCTGGTATCTAATCAAAGAAAATAGAAAAGGTCGTAGCGTAGTATAAAACCTAAGAAGACCAATATGATTCTTTTGCTCTCCTCGGGGACTATTCCAGCTCTAATTATGCCTTTATCAGGGTTTCTCATTGGTAGATCTTGCTGTATTTTCTTCCAGATCTCTATTGTGCCCTTCTCAGGGACCGATCTTCTGTGGTTGGTGTAAGATTGAAGTGCCTCAGAACCAGTCTTCAGTGTGTGCTTCTCATCACTCAATCCAATGACAGATTTAGGGATTTTGCTCAATGTGCCTTCCTCAGAACTCATTCCAATGACAGATATAGGGTTTTCATCAGTGTTTTCTTGTACGTTGGTCTCAGTTTCCCAATGCGCCTATAAAAATAATGCCTCCTCGCCGAGAGGCAACCCCAAAGGACTCTACTACTGTTCTTTCCTCTCCCATATAGGACATGGCACTAGCGCTTAATGAACTCATACATATGCAACAACGACGATCTCCAGCGTTGATGCAATTGGACACCTGCTTCCAATTTCCAAAGTTTTTAGGGTAGATGAATGGTGAAGCCATGGAATCATGGATCTGTAGCCTCTCCATGTAATTTAAGACGTGCTCTGAACTAGAGGAGGAGGCTAAACTTTAGATTGAAAGTCTGTAATTGAAGAGAATTTCTCAGGCATGTTGGGACACTCAATTGGAACATCCTTCAATGGTGATCGAGTTGGGTACAACAGAGGATTTGGATTCTCCACCTATTGATTCTAGGGATGCTTTCTGCCAAGCACCATAGAATACCTTTTCTCCTCCAAGGTATCAATAGAATCTTCTTGTTCACTAATTGAAACTTAGAAAAATCTCCAGCCAGTCCGTTCAGAGCTACGTTGATGTCTTCTGCAAGCTTTGCATCCAGTTCCACATACGAGATCCTGAAGAGGTATTAATTGTAAAGTTTCATTCTTGCTTGTTATTATTTCTTTGTCGGGAGGTGGATTTATTTGATAGCATGTCCTTGGACAAGACCTTCATTTAGGCCTTGGCTACGGAATACAAGGTGGCTCCCAGGCTATGCTCTCCTCATGACAAACCTGTTACTTCTGTCTCAGCTCCCTCCTCACCCTCTTCACCCAGAAATGCTCCCTGGTGCACACCCTCAACAAAACCAATTCTCACTCATCTGCGGAGTGTACAATCCTCAATAAATTATGTCCTGCCAAGACTCTTTTTTTCGACACTGCTCAACTCTCTACCAGTATGGCCTCCCCACTAGACCTTATCCCTCTAGAAAATTCCATGGAACCGGATCCTTCACTCATCCTCATGACTTCCGATGACCCTGCCACTTTTCTGGCACCTTTATTAACCCATAATTGTCAAATAAAGAATGTCTTGGATACTCTGATTATTGACAACATGAGTCAGAAGAACCTTGTCGCTAGGGACTTGGTGCAGTGCCTCAACCTACCCACGACCCCTCACCCATCCCCCTACCAATTGGGATGGGTGCAAAAAGATGGCCCTCGCCTTATAGTCTCACAACATTGTGTTGTGAACTTTTCCATTGGTCCTTTCTATGACACAATGGTCTGTGATGTTTCTTCATTGGACTGTGTCGATCTCCTGCTTGGTCTCCCTTACCAACAACAATGCCATGCTATCTATAATGCTAAAGCACACAAGTATCATCTGCAACATGAAGTCCACACTTATGTCCTTACATATTCTGCTACCAAGAAGTTTTCCCCTCTGACTGATAACGCTGCACTAAAACAAGTCAGCCTGAATCATTGTGTCTCTCTTTGTTTGGTTTGCCCTGTTAAACCGGACAATCTTACACACCCCGTGCCTACTAATATGGTCCCTCTACTCCAAGAATTCACTAATGTTTTTGCCCCTCCTAACGGCCTCCCACCTCGTTGGCCCATCGAGCATACTATTTATCTTATCCCCGGGGCATCATTACCCACCCAACACTCCTTCATATTGTTTGGCTCCTCATGAGGCTGAGCAGATTGAAGAGAAAATGAACCAATTACTTGAGTTGAGCCACATCCAACCCAGCTCCTCTCCTTGTACCTCCCCAACCATCATCATCCCAAAGAAAGATTCCATGGATTCCCAAGGCCTAGATGGAATGGGGAGAGGCTGGTATAGGCCATGTTTGCGATTGGAAGGCTTAGTTTTACTGCAGAGGGGCAAAGCACAAAGAAAGTGTTACACTTGCTTTTGCATTGTAGGCCAATAGAAGTGACACTAGATATTTTGCATAGTCTTGGCTGTGCCAAAATGCCCACCGCATGAGGGGGGGGCAAAGCCCTCGTGAATCAACACCAGGCGATCATCAGATTGAGGTACACAGAGCTAGTTGAGTTTATATAGCTAGCCTTCCTGGATAGTGTAATCCAAGAAAGGCGTTTGGTTCACCATTGTGGGTTGATGTAAGGCAGCCCAAATCTCACCAAACTGAGGATCCTTTGCATACAACTCTTTCCATATGCCATAGGATGCACAACGCACTTCTAAGATTTGAAAGACCTGAGTAGGTGGCCAGCTAAACAAATCTACCATCTTATTGGTAGTGCCTCTCTCATATTTTAGAAACAAGGTGAAACTATTGTATATATGTTGCCCACTTTAGATGGCGTTGTTCCCTCATTTTCATTCGGTAAGTAAGTCGAGTAAGGAGAGGTACGTTAGTTACTCACCCTAACTTTACGTGAGTGAAAGACGAGCCAAGTAATAAGGAAAGAAGCATAATTACATATATAATGAGATAGATATCTCTTTGTATATGATATTCTTCTATTAGGGTACGATCGATTATGAGAGCGAAGATCCCATACTGGAAAAACAAAGAAATCCAGTCAATTCCCAGTTAAGCTGCTCTACTGGTTCTCGGTAGTTGTTACGCTGTCGGTCCTATATTTCTTCCCTCAAATAGATGCTCGTATCATTTCGGTAAATAGAGATAACATAAAGAGAAGACATAACTCTATAGCCTGACGGATGTATGTATAGGAAGGATCCGTCATTTGGTGCAAGGCCAACCAATTTGTCGTAGACCCACAAGCAAGTCATACGTATCGCTGGCTCTTAATAATCACCAACCCGCCATTCACCTTCCTCCATCTGCACCCCTATTCTAAATAAAGAAGTTTCCATGGATCTTCCTCTGATTAAGTGCTTCAGATCTTCAATTTTCAACTTGCTTCCACTGGATCACCTTAAAGAATAATATACGATCTAATGCCCTATTATTTTCGATTTAAGGTGCACTTCCAAAGGCATTCATTTGTTCATTCCACCCTTATTTAGATATAAGTCTTCTAGGGGGCCATAGCCAAGCAAGAGAGATAGGCAAGAGAGGCTTTCTCGTAGCAAAGATAGGCAAGCAAGAGCCTTGAGTAAGTATTTTGGGGGCCTTGATCGTAAGGTAGCCAAGAGAGAATGCCTTAGAGATAGGAAAGCAAGAGAGAATGCCTTAAGAGAATGCCTTAGAGATAGACAAGAGAGATATAGGTAAAGGAGTTAACGTAGAAAATCATTCGCTTAATATCAACCTGCGAATCCAATGAAGTGTCATTATTAAGGAAGTACGTCGAACTGGACTCCACTCTTTCCATTCTTCCTTGCCATGTCTGTTCTGGTCTGAGGTGAGTATTATTGAGAATGGCAGTATTCTGAGCTTAGGACAGGATAAATTAACATGTTTTTCAGGGCAAGGATTGAGATAAAGAGCGTAATGACATAATGAAAGATTGGCTTGATGTATCCCTCAATTTACTTATTTGGTGGGGGGATGGTCGAGAGTTTTCTTACTCACCCTCTATTTCTTCCCCTCACAAATTTGAGAGAGGATTTGAGATTCTCTTTAATAAAAATATAATCCACTACTTTATATCATGCTCATAAGTAATATGCTTTTCAGTAGGCATGAATGGAAATTTGAAGCTTAGGCAAGTTACGCTGGGATAAACCTCTGAAATAGCCATTTAAGCCCACTGTATCAACACTTCTTGATAACCTCCCAAAATTGAAAGTGACGTTTACTTAAATAATAATGGCATTTGAATACATTTCACCGCGGCTAGGTGGGATGGAAAATCTATGATTGCTAGGACTAATGGGATTGCTGCTTTCTTCAACCTTGCCAACTTACCGCTTAGATCTAGACCTTGCCAACTGACGACTGCCAAGACCTTAGACCTAACGACCTACCTTCATCGACCTTGCAACCAAACCAAAGACCTGATTGAAACTCGGATGCTTGTTGCTTGATTCGACCCTGCAACCTGCCTGAGATCGACCTTGCGAACTTACCCATTCAACCTTACACTGACTGCCTTCATCGATCGAAGACCGAATGATAGACCTGATTGAAACCTCGATTGATGTCGCCCATTGATCTATTCTTTCCTGTCTATCTAGATCGGCCTCCTCAATTTTTTCACCTCACGAAACATCCCACCAACAATGATGGACCTACACAAAACGAAACAGACCACAGCAAAAAACAAAGAACTACAGACGTTCACCTCAAGCAGTGAACCTACCTGCTGATCGATTGAGCTTGCCGACTAAATGCTTCAACCTGCCCGCTGAGAAAGAGAGATCTTGTGACCTTTGAACTTATACCATATCGATCTTGCTGCCCGTCGATCTATACCTGATATCTTCAATCTTGTTGCTACCTTTCTGAGAGGAAGGAGGAGGATACGCCTTGGTATCTGGTAATTTCAATAATTAAAGGTGGGCTATCATAAGGCAAGTCGTCACTGCACTGGTTGTTTTACTCGCTAGCTTTTGGGATGGCTTTTCTTGTGGGAAGAAAATAGGAGGGAATGGGTGGGGCTAGGCCTCTCTCTATATATCCTATGGCGGCGATAACTCAAGGTGGGCATTGTAGGCAGGATTAATGCGCTTAGGCATAAAATCAATGATCTAGAGCTCTAGTGAGGAAAAAGAGACAAACACCTGTCCTTCCTTCCTCCAAACTCTTTCTTTCATAGGGAAGCGTGGGGTTGAATCGATTATTGTGGTTTCAAGCTTCTCTGGTAGGGTAATAAGACAAGTCATAAGGCAAGTCATATGTGAAATAAAAAGCTATAAACAAGGGAATTCTTTAAGTCATCGAGTTACCTATTTACAAAAGTGAGTTCGGGAACCCAGAAGCATAATACCTTACGGAACTCCCAAACACCAATCTTTTATTAGTCAAATCGGGGTTAGAGGGCTGGATTTTTGGATCGACCGGAACTACTTATTGGGGAAACCCACCCTTTGGCCTTGGATTTAAGCTACGCACCGGAATCTTCAGTTTCTTATGCGACGGGGCCTTACCTTTAATTCAGACACTTCTTATGGATAGGATTATTACCCCACCTTTGGTCCTTTAGTTGTATCCTTGAAAGCACCTATACTTTTCTTTTTCTTATTTAGCACTCCCTCATTACTTGCTTCCGAGTTGGTTGGATGGCTGGCATTGTTCGGATCGCTAGGATGGATGGCATGCTGGATGGGCTGGATTAGATGGCTGGTCATTTTTTTCTTGCTGGATCGGTCGGATACATGATAGATAGTTTACTTTCTTTTGTTTGAGATAACTCCAACTAAGTCTAGATTTTATGGATGAATGAATGGAAGGAAGGTGCAACCTTCACCGCATTAATTGGCTCAATAAAAATGCGAGTTCTTCATCCCGAAGATGGAAGTGCCATGCTTCCGAACCCCTCCAAACACAGGTTTTATATAGGAAAAACTGCATCTGATAAGGACTGGAGGCGCTCTCCTTAGGTACGAGGGTGAGGTTTTCGCTTCACACCTTGACTTGAGGATGAAGGCAGGTGCCCAAGACAAAGGCTATGAGGAATTCATTATTCAAGGAAGATTTAGCTTGGGTTCGACCAGAACCAACTTGCTGGAACGAGGTTGGCTATTCAAATTTACAGTTATTGACCCAGATGTATCATATGCCTATGACCCCGTCAAACCCCATCTTTTATTAGTAAAATACGCGGTTGGATACATTTTCGGATCGACCAAAACCAACTCCAACACTTCGTGCCTTGCTTTTTTGGATTTTGCACTTTGAATAGGTTTTTATCTATCGGAGCCCCGGGCTACCCATATGATGCCTTTAAGCTTGACAAGAGGTACGCAATTCCTCGGGGAAATAGCGTAGAATTAACCATAGGGACCGCATACCCCTTTTTATTGGTCCCGAGAGGCAATTGGACAAGGCACCTCGTGTTTGAATGCTTTTGAACCAACCCAAATTTGACTCCTGGCTATCCTGCCTTCTTAATCTGGAATCATTTTGTGGAGCCGTGCTGCGCACCTCCACCTTTAGTTTGATATTGGGATATTCTTTCAAATCACCTTTTGATAACGATTCTTTATCACAATCACTATTTGCCAAACGTGGTCCAAAAAGGAAAGGTTTTACAGACATATAGACATACCCTTTCTTTCAGTTATAACCCCTATCAACCAGCCAACCCTTTCTTTTTATTTTGACTCGGCCTAGAGCTTCTAGCTAATTTATGTTTCTTTATAAGGATGATGGGTTAGACAGGCTTACTTTTTTAAAGTTATGGCCTATCACCAGACCGATGGTGCAATGATACATCCCCAAATAGCAAGCAGGACAAGCTTCAGGCCAGGAGGACCCTCCACATAGGAAGACCAGGTTTTATGAACATAACCTCACTAAGGAAAACAAATTTAGGCACGGAGTCGAGTTACCTATTTACAAAATTGAGTTCTTGAACCCAGATGGAGAGGGTGAATAATATGCCTTCGAACCCCCAAACACACATCTTTTATTTATAAAACAATGCTTTTGGGGACTTTTTTTATATCGATCGGAACAACCCATTGCCTACTTAAAAATGCTAGTTCGAGATCCCGGTGGATGGAGGGCCTCCGAACCCCAACAAATGAGGTTAGTATTTCTTAAATGAGTGGTTGGAAACATTTTTTTTATCGACCCGACTAACCCAACTTGGGTTCCCTCCCCGCACCTGGTAGGTGCCCCGATACATAATACCCTTACAGTGAAGGTTTCATACAACCAACTAGATCCCTTATCTTTGAAGGAAGGGCTTCTTGGGTGGGTGAAACATCGATCGCTTTTGTACCTTGATCAACCTACACGATGAAAGAAAGTTGGTGGCACAGGAACAACCAGTAGGAGTTGGATCGTACGTGGAAACTGCCCTCTTGGGTTGAATTGAATACAGCCTATTCGATCTTACGTTTTTGGATAGGCACTTTCAGAAACATTCGTATTCACTTTTGTAGCCATAAGCCCTGGGCAATAAGGACAATCAATCGCCCCTGGATCGTATCCACAACAGTTTCTTCTGCCTTAAACTCAAGGAAATGCACCAGGATTCCTGGTCGAAGTCTGTTCCACGACAAGTACCTTACATGCATTCAATCAGCGAGTTGCCTAAAGAAAAATGCAAGTTATCAACTACATACTTACTTTTTGAATGGTCAGGCCTATACACATCCTCAAGGTAACACTATATCGGGTGCCCATTTTACGAGGTATGGGCACTTTGAAGGAACCATTTGGGAGGGAGAACAAGTTTCAGCAGTGGAGGCTCATTCCGCGAGTGCAATTAAATTGCGTTGTATTTTATATGAAATTGCTTAATTCATAGTTGATCAAGAGCCTCCCAGCACAGCTGTCAATTCATTCTCTTCTTCCTTCAGAGTAGGGGGAGTAGCTAGGAAGACAAGCACATTCATTCTTTCTCTTGCCCATGCCAACAGGAAGGGCATTGAAATAGGTGGTTGGCTTAGGAAACCTTCCTTCCTTCCCAGGGTCGAGGGCTGGCTTTATTGAGTTGGGGCCTGACTGTAAACGTCTTGTATCACGAAGCCTGAAACAATCAGCAATATATTAGTGTTTATACGCTGGCTTTGTGCTGTATCAATTCATCAATAGTCTCCCAAGTGACGACACAACTCAAAGGTAAATACTAAACAACCAATAAGTAGTACCCCTACAAGTGATGGTTTCCAAGCTCGTTCATTCTCAATGTGGAGTCTGGATGTAGTCAATCCAAGAGGGCCCACGACTGGTGGTTGTTGTAGGTCCAACTGACTGGTCTTCCTGTAGGCTCAACCTTGTGCAACTGGAAGGGGTGGGTCGAAAAAACTGTCTGTAGGGTTTTCTCACCCGACTTTGAAACTAAACGGGTGAGGGAGCCGCGTTTTGTTGAGTAAGTTGTGTTTCTTGGCCTAAATTGTCAACCCCGATTTAGAACTTCTGAGTTTTCTGCTTAAGAGGTGGGGTCAGCTGAAGTAAAGGTGGGTCTCGAAAATTTTCCAGTCAATATCTTTAGAAATAGTACAGGTGGTTGGAAGGGACTAACATAAAAAATGTAAGCATCTCAAGGTCATATCAAAGCTGTCTTAATGGATCCCCCAATGGGTTGGCCAGATTCAGCATGTCCCGACAAGAGGCATGGATAATGCTAAGCATGATGTAAGCAAGTGTGATAGAAGCATATCCTGTCAATGCTGGTTGTCTTAATGAATCAATCGTATCTGGCTAGCTGGCCGTGTGAAGCTAGTCCCTCCCCTCGAAAAGATAAATAGTGTTGCTACCACTAAGCATTTGGTAAAGCAAGTGGTGGAGCAGGCAGCACTAAACTAAGTTTGTTGAGGCAGTTCAAAGTAAACACTACACAGGTTAGGTCATTGATTGAAGTAATCCTTGCGGCTTCAAAAGGTAATATGAATGTTATTAAAAGTGCCCTAGCCCCACTCAGTCAATATCTAAATTCTAGGAGTAGTTCCTTAATTCAAGAAGGTAGTTCCGAGGATCCAACAAGTTAACTGTGCAACTAATAGTCTTCCAGTAGGATAAAGTCAATAGCAATGCTGTAAGTGCCCAACCCACCCAAGCATAAAAACCACCACACCATAGTGAGGCCTATTGACGGATGGCTACGTGGGCAGGCTTCGATGTTGTTCATTTCGATCATTCGATCCTGAGCGTGGACAAAGACATTCTTTCAAAACATTGATAATCGTTCCAATAATCATTTGGTTAGGGTTAATCCTGGACTTACCTTGCTTTGCTTGACTACGTGAATTTTTAGCTAAAGAAGCTTTGTACATTATACGATATCATGGGTCATTTTTCGTTACCAGCCCAGTAAGGTATAAAAAATATTTATTCTTATTTATAGATTCTATTGGAGGAACTCTTTTTTCTCTTTATAGAACGAAGTCTCGAGAGGGGAAGGGTTAGTTGAACAAAAACAAGTTCTACGCCGCCTACTTCGTTTCAAATGGTTAGGATGAAATTCTTATTTGTCATCCCGCTCAATCATATTAGAATAGAATGGAATCATTGGACGTTCCAATAGAGATTTCCAAACGCCAATCAATTCTTTATTTCGGTAAACTAATTCTATTGAAATTGAAGTTCAATTCCGCTAAACCATCACAACACTATTGACAGATATTTGACTAAGCAACTAATTCTAACTACTATGGTAGGTAGGCTCCTTTTTTTCAGTGCAGTGAGGCTCCACTATTTTATTTATTTATGGGAAGGGTGGGGAGGGGAATATTAATAAGCAGAGGGTTTATGAAAGGTTAATAAGCACCCAGATAGGTTAGGTAGGGGAGTAAGTAACTATTCGGTAGATAGGACCTGGAACCAGCCAGACATGCCTGAAAAAGGTATATAGAGGAGAGGTTCTTATTTGACGTTAATAAAATGCCTCCCTCCCTACCAAAGTGAAGGGACGTGCATGGCACCTGAGACATAATTCCTATCACTAGGACAACATAGATGATGATTGGTCGGACATTACTTCACTCATTACTTTCTTAGACTTGGCCTTCGAATTTCCCCTAGCTATGTATGGATGGGTATCGACTCGAGCTTATTTGCCCTAGATTATATATATATATATATATATTGTTAAGCCCTAATATTGGCTCATTACCCCTTAATAGGGGCATATTAGATTAGTAATGTTATTTTATTTATGTTGGCTTTAGGCCATTAGTTGTAATTATACCTCCTAGTCTCCTATATATACCAAGGAGACATTTTCATTTTAAATCATCTTGGACTTGAACATTTAAGTGGGGTAAAAGGAGGTTGCCCCCTCGAAGAGGCTTATTATCTGAAATTATCTCTTTTTCAAGGCGTTGAGTGCTTTTCCTGAGGTTTTTCTATGCTATATTGATGTTTGGTTCTTAACATATGATATCAGAGCTCAAGGTCTTGGGGTTTCACTGCTACATCTGAGACACCGTGGAATTTTCACTATAATTTGTTTTCTACAATGTTTCAGAAGGAACGGCTTGGAATATATTTAGAAGACAGATCAAAGTACGTTGGGTTAAAAATTCAGGGCCTGAGGCCTTATACTTTTGGAGATACATCTTGTACAATATCGGGTTCTGGAATCATCCTGAAATGAGTCATTGTAGAATTTTCGCTCTAAAAACCTTTCTGTGATGTTTTAGACCCTGAACTCTGGAGGCCATTTACATAAATTAGAATTGTAGCTGTGGTAAAAATTTCATCTACTGGGTCATCATAAATTTGTAGATACACCCTTTGTAAGATAGGGTATTTGACTAGTCCTATTGACTAGTCTCAAGAAGGTGTTCCGGGTAAAACAATCATAACTTCTTCCTAGAGTATCCAAATTGCATGGGACTGGTTGCATTGGATCGTGGACAGTCGGTAGTATTTTGGGTGCGAGTTGCAGAATTTAATATCAATTATTTTGTGTGGGGCACACTATACAAGTGAGATCTCCTAGAAAGGACAAAAATTAGCAAGTTGTGGGGAAGTTACCGTAAATTCCACTTGGCACATCCAATTTTGATCAGACCTATGGAATTACAGAGAAGACATATCAGAGAAATACATAAAGGAAATTTTCATACCCATAAGGGTGAACCTTGGAGATACAATAGAATAAATATTGTCTATCAGAACCACCTCAAAATCAAGGTTCAAAAGTGATACTCGGCCAACATGCTACCCAAAAAGGGAACTTCTACACCAAATAAGCCTCCAGAAAATCCTACTTGGACTCTTGATGAAGGTGAAGAAATGAGTAGGGACATAAATGAACTACAAAATAAGATGGATTCAATGGAAGCTAATTTGATGGATTCAATGGAAGCTAAGTTGGATACTAAGATGGATTCAATGGAAGCTAAGTTGGATACTAAGATAGATGGTTTAAAAGGGGAGATCATGGAAGTATTGAAAAATTTCGTAACAGAGGAGACACCTGAAAGTGAAAATGCATCCCATGAAATTCATGATGTGGACACAAGGAAGGTGAATCAAGAATGGAGAAACTCCAACTTTGGTTTGAAGACCAACCACATTCCTAATATTGACATGAGGAAGTTTGATGGCAAGGAC
>ML779975.1:98271-112576 GCA_009831015.1 Picea engelmannii
ATATATATATATATATATATATATATAGGGCAACGCTCAGCCAGAACAATAGCAATAGTGGTAGATTAATTAAGCAAGTGTTATTGAACGCCTGTGCAATGCTCTAAGTTTTGGGCATCAGTAAGTTGGGTGAGGGAGTATGGTTGGTCAATAGAACAACAGGGTTGGTGGGAACACTTAAATAATGCGAGTAGGGTAAAGGTAAATCAATAGGAATAGTGTCTACCCACTAAGTTTAGGCAAGTGTTGTTGAACGCCCATCCACCAATGTAAGGGGTCTATCATTCCAAAGGCAATTCTGACAATCCACCGATCAAAGGATCCAAGGTTGGGATGTGCTGTAGGTCCAACTGACATTAATCCTTCCGGTTAAAAGGAATACTCAAGGTCTAAGTGTTAACCCACCCAAGCCAATCAAGACCTTCCATCCATCTTTCCAAGATCATCTGGCTGTATTGACTCAATCCAAGCAGTTTCAATCTTCGCTCCGCTGGCTATAGTTCCTCAATTCAAGAGGGCAATTCCAACGATCCTGGTGGTAGCATTCCAACTCCCATCATCGTGTAGGCTTCAAAAGATAATTAATATGAATGGTCTAAGTGTTGACCCAAGCCCTTCAAATATCTAAGTTCAAGTAATTGAGCCAGTAATAAGTAGTAATAAGTAGGTCCTCCCTAAAATAAAGAAAGGGATGTGTGTAAGTTGTTGGATTATAGTCGGTGTTTTTCTCATCCTAATTATACTGATCATCTTTTTATTATTATATTCCTAGCCTAATTCCCATATAGACACACCACGCACGGTTCCACCGCCTACCTGGTTGATTACAGTGCATGGCTAATGTACTTGGCCGACCTTTGCCTTGACAATACTTGTCAGTAGTGAAAGGTCACTTGCACCGGCATTACTCCATATACTTCAGTCACCTCAGAGATGCTTACTTAAGAGTCAGACTCAAATATTGTGTTTATTTACGTAATAAGGCAGGCCCGAGCGTAGCAGGACACTAGATCGTCATTCAAAACAAGAGGGAACTACCTTACCTCCCCTATAGAGTTTTTATAAAATGTTTACACATGCTAATATATATAAAGACCTTACTTGAGCTATGCTCCTTTAGAGGAAGGAAGTAAAGGTGGTTGGTATCATGGGAAAAACATGAATCCAGTAGGTATCTAAAGTTATAAAAGTGCCTACCCAAGTACGTCCAATCACTAAGTGTAGTTAGTCAAGAGGTAAACAACCCAGATTAGTTGCAGTAGGTTGTTGCACAAAAAGAAATTGAGCAGGCTTTCCAAGGTCCTACCTCAATGCAATAAGGGCATGATGTGGTGAAGTTGTTGGATTCAGAGGAAGCACAAAACCATCTTAATCATTGTTTGAAGACACTAAGGAAGATGTGATAGTTATAAATCATACCAAAAAGCAAATTAATAAATCAGATACAAAGCATAATAAAAAGGTGAATTTCATAAAGAGAAAAAATAAAGTTGATAAAGCAAGCCCAACCCGAGATGACATATTAAAATATCTGGTATTGAAAAATAACGTATATAAAGGCTCGAGATTGAAAGGCTCGTAGAGAAGATTCCCATCCGAAACAGATAAAAGTGGCACCCACCAAGTTTGTTGGGAAGGATGGGGTCTAAATCATAGCAATAAAAGGGGTTATAAAGAATCGCCATAATGAAAAGGTTATTCCTAAAGAAGATCCCTGAACCAACTAAATGTCTAAGGGTCTGGCACCAAGGTAAGTTTCTGGATGCCATTCACCCTGCTCCAACTAGCCCAGATGCGCGCGCGCTCATATGATGGCTCACCTATACCTTTACTGTGTAGCTATAATCTATAATAAAGGTCGGGTAGTTGCGGTCATAGGCAAGTATATAAACCAATGGTGTTATATTTGAAATCTAGGTCCATCTAGAAATCATTAAATCATCCATCCTCATCAAAATTGATATCCCACTGTCCAACTTAGGCAGGTGAAAGTAGCAGTCCGAGATTGCTCAGACGGTGCATGCCTCAAAATCCTAGTAGCATTTAGAGGTATCTCCTGATGTTGTTGAGGAGTTTTCTCAAAATGGTCTCATTCACTCTCCCTTCAGCTGGGTTGCTCCTCTTGTCTCTTTCTGAGTTGCTTGCTTGAAGGGAGGGTGTGAACTGTATAATTCCATGAGGTTTTAGGCTGCCTTTCAATTCCACCCTCGACTAATACCAATCCTTACCTTATATGTCCTTATCTTATGTGATATTAGGAGATAGAATTCCTTTCTTTATGACCTTCACATGACATTGGTAGGCCTGATATGGAAGGACCAGTCAGGCCCAGTAACCAGGACCAACCCAGTCATGCCTGGTCTTACCAAATTTGCAGAGCTCTGCCTAGTCAGAACCAATGCGTAAGATCAGGACCAACCCAGTCCGACCCTATATTCCGGTCCCCTAAAAGAGCTCTGCGAAGGGTTTCCCTACCCACGGTACAACCCCTTACCACAAAGTAAGGACCGTAAAAAACCAAGCAAATCTCTATGTCCCCTTCTAGCTTTGCTTGCAAAGTAAGCTCAGTCAGGTCGAACACACTTTCCAACCGTCCGCTCCTTTCCTTCCGGCGGCCCCAGCTCTGTCAGGAAAGAAATAACGCATATATAAATAGAGATATAAAACTATGAGACCTCACATTCTTGGTCGGCTCCACCCTTGCTGATCTCCTTGGACTACCTATCGGCAATAACTCCCGAAGCAACGCTGAACCTTTAGCTTAGCATCCCTTATCTGTCCAATGTAAAGCTTCATTCTTGACACCCTACTTCATGAGTGAGTTAGTAAGTTCAATTCCTTTCCCTTTATGAAATAAAACATATTGGTTTGGTGGTGGGGATGATAAAAATCAAATGGATACCTTAACAATAGTAATAGTAGTAGAATGAATAAAACAAACTAATAGCAGAAAGAATGCAAATCAATTGGATATTCAGGAAGGGGGGGTATGGGAAGGGATAATGCTTATATGAATTGATCTAAAGCAAAGCAATGCACTACTAGATCAAGCAAAGGGGCAGTTTGGTGGATTGGAGATGCGTTAGAGATACTTTATCAAGAAGGAATGAACATATTGATTGGGTTGGGTAGGTTGCCTTACTAATACGAGAAGGAACGTATCGGCGTTGTCCTGCCTGATCAATAAATGTGTTGGCTGGGTTTCTCCATGCCATATGCCTATTGGAAGGGTGGGCCCTATATTAATAAAGGTAGGATCCCGTCCGATAGCTTCTTGCCAGTGGGTTACACATGTTTGCGCACGTCACTTAACGGAAACCGCCTTATTGGATTAGAGCAATCAGGGAGGGCCAGAACCTGAAAGATTTTACCAGAAGGGGATGAGCCCTTGCTTGCCTCGCTGGCTTGGCTTTATTATATATATGGTGAGGCCCATAAGGAAGGAGAGAGGGGAACGAGCTCTAGATCTAGATTGTCCGACCGACCCACCCCACTCGGCCTAGCCCACTCGGATATTCCCGGAATTCAGACCGTAGACATGATCGGTGCCCATGTTTGTTAGCCCTCAAGTTGAGTGAGGACTACTTTTTCGATGCAAAAGGCCAAGAAAAAATAGTCGATCAATCATGACTTATTTCCCTGGCTTTTCTTATTTCCTTAGCTATAAGGCAAGGCGAGTCTTCGCTAGAAGGCCCTCTCTCTTTCTGAAGCCTGAGCTTCCATGGCCTTTTTCCTTGGCCTTATTGATGGTTGGTTGGGAGGCATTTAGTGGGTTTCGTGCATGTTACGACACTAAGAAATATAGGTATATCTGGGCCTTACAAAGCTCGACCGTATCTATCAAATAGCTACTTGGTTGGCTTGACGTCATTTCCTTCTTTCTCTGAAATAGTTCCTATTCCTCTAGCTACGACGATGTTCTAGTTCGCTGAGTCTTGGAAGTTGGCTAACAAATATAAGAACCAGAATAAGTTTGATAGATCCGATCCATCTTTATTCTTTCACTTTCGAATAACACCAACCAATTTGATACATCTCACTTTCCTGGTATAGAGATAGTATTTGGTGAAGAGACTCTCACTTTAGGTATCTCTCCATGGCCCAAAGTGGGAGCATCCTTCTCATTCATTGCTGGGGAATTAGCTCAATCCATGGCGGAAATAGAAAGAGGGACCAAGTGGTTGAAAGTGTTTGACAGACTGGTAGTGTGCTAGCGAAAAATTGATGGTTGGAGGGAGGCGAATCTGTCTCTACTATCCAGAGGGCCCTAAAACCCCATATTCATTCAAAAAATCCATTTCAGAGGCATTTCTATTATGCTACTAGTTTCTTTTCAAGGTGAATTGTAATTGGCGTGGTACCAAAATGCTTTTCATAAAAACTATTAATTCGTTACTGCTTCCATCGTGACTGTGTCCATTCAACTAGGAATTAGAGTAGTTATTCCATTATTACCGTGGCATGTACAAAGATAGGGAGGGAATAAGGGTCTTTTCAGTGTCATTAGCGGGGCTTATTCTTGCTTCACACTCCATTTAATGTGATATTCACTTCTTTCTTTATTTAGGAAATGTTTTCATGAATGAACTAAAAAGATAGTCTCTGTGTGCCATTCACATAGGTGGGCCATAACCATTTGAAAGTCGATCCGAAGCCAATTTCCAGTTCCTCTGCGATCTAATGCGGTATCCATGCGATATTTGGTATGAAATCCTCCCTTTAGAAGGGTTGTTACACCTTTCACTCCCTTGCTGATGTAGGTAGAATTATATCGAGAGATAATAACCCTTTCTTTATTAATTCTTTATGGCATGGTGAGTCTTTTCCATCAGAAGCACTCACTCAAGAGGTCAAGCCACATCCATCGTTATAAAATTCACAACCCGCTTTCTTTCTTCGGGTAAGCGTGAACTTTATTTCTATTACGACACACACAAAGTGAGGTGAGTGAGCTATCTCTCTCTTTCCCAGTTATTTATTGACTTTCAAAGGGATATAGATCGACAATGTTGTGGTTCATCCAGTTATTTATATAGGTAATTTAGCGCATCGTTGACTTTATTAAATGAGTCGGTAAAAATAGCAGTGAAACAGTGGTGTCTCCTTATGCACTGACTTTATGCTAATTACCATGAAAAATAGAGTGGTGTGACATTGGTCGAGCACTCCGTCCTAAGTCAGTCGATTTGGTGTGATCTTTTCATTAAGATATATCCTTATATTACACTGTTATTTTTAGCCCCGTCAATTGAGTCATAAAGACTTTCATTGAACTTGGCCAAATAAGATTGATCTATGTAATATTGACCCATAACCGAACTGCATAATGACACACATAAAAAGAAAGCCCCATAACCAGACCGAAATCAATAATGACATATATAACTTACTTTCACTCTCCACCCTATTGGGCTATCGGTTGGGTTTACCATGATTTTAGGCCCGACCCTTCCCTCAATTAGTCTTTCCTTGAGGGGAAGCACTCACTTGAAGTCTTCCCGATAAGCTTTGGAAAAAACAAATACGTATTTCCTATGGGTGGGTTTACTAGAAAGTTGGGGCTGGCTCTTACTAAATCATCAAACCGGTCTAGTCTAGCTCCCGATTCACAGATCCACTGAACTATGAATCACCCTAAGCACTTTCTGCTAACCAAATCCAATAAAAGGTGGAGCTCCCCTTCGACTCGGTATTAAGCTACGAGCTTTCTATTCTTTCTCCAATTATCACAAAAATGAAAAAATGCTTTTCACTCAAGAGCCTAACCAATTCTCATGAACCTTTAACTCTTGGATCCTCAGGATTACGATGTTTGACCTTAATCCCACCTACCTACCTACTCATAGAAGGTACAATTCTAATCAATAATTATCTCCCTATGTTCTGATTCCTCTCTCAATTGTTCCTATATCAGGGAGACACTGCTCTTAAGATTTCATCTCTAGTTGCTCAGGCAAATACCTTTACTTACTGGTATGGCTACCGGTAAGTATATGGTTCGTATCATAAAAGAAAAAGAGACCATTTTGGGTTTTTTGGTCGATGACACGACCATTTCTTCCATAGTGTGCACACACAACCTGTGGGCTTCTCCTAATCGGTTTATGCTGCTTCTTCACCACTTTCACCTCCCTAATGAATCAAAAGGCTTTGAATTCCTCAGAAGCCTTCTGCGGTTCTCCCGCTAACCCCTTGCATCCATGCGCAAACAGGCATCTCCTTTCGGGTACTATCTGACCCTTTCCCTTGGAACTCTCACCTTGTTCCAATTTCCTCAATTGACTGAGTACGAATCCTAGATCGTGCATCACACCTACCTGGTTCCTGCAGCCAAGCAAAGAGAATTAGGCATAGGCTACTTCAGTTATATCGGTCCTTGCGGCGGAGACCCATACATCGGAGGAAGAAGCCGGAGGAAGATCAAACATCTCTATCCGTTTATGAATCTCGCTTCCCCTATCTAAATAGTAATCTCTCACCATCATGATACAAGAAATCACACCTAGTAGTCCTAACCCCGACCATGTGCTCTAATCAATACTCCAAGCTACAGACCACGTCTCCACTGAATCCGTTCCTAGGTCCTGGTAGAGCGAAGGGACAAGCAAGATAGATTGGTTTGTGTCCCTCAAACCTGAATCAATGGCTTATTCATTGGGAGTTCCCTTAACTTTCCAACAAGCTCGATACTTGCTTGCTTCCTTCAGTGCCCTCACCTAATGTCGTCCCTTTCATTCATTTCAGTTGTGTCTACGATCCCCAACCTATTGATTGATGGTAGCCGGTCCCTCCTCATTCATTCAACGTGTTTCATGCCTTCAACTAACTAACGAGCCTCATGTTTGTTTGTGTGTTGGAACCTGATTATCTGATTCCATATTGATTGGCGGACCTTTACTATTACCACCTCCTGCTGTAACAATCATATTCCGATAGGTATGATACATTCATATCCCTCCACTTGACTAGGATATCCCTCCCATTTCCCATTATGCGTTAGTGTTGCATCCATCAGATTCTATCGAAGAAAAAGAGATGGAATCTAATGACTCAACCAATAGTTCCAATCAATCCATATGATTGATACAGCCAACCACCTTGAATGAAAGACAAACAACAATCCAAGTAGGGGTTCCCCCTAGCTAGAATGTGTGTTTGACCCGCATCATCCATCCATCAATAGTATTGGTTGGTAGGTCTTGAAAGTGTAGTTTGGTGCGTTGTCTTTCTCTGTACTGGATCAATCCATCTGGTCCCTCTCGATCGAGAATATCTTGGCATAAATAAAAGGAATGGTTTTGGTTAGAAGTGGGCCATCTCGAAAATTAAAGGGTAATAAATATATTATCTGTCGCCTTCCTTTAGACCTTACTGACCTGGATTGATTCCCAATGGAGGGTAGTAGGGTGGTAATCTTCGCTCCCAACTATATCTCTATGGGTTCGGAGGGGACGATTGACTAAAACCAACTATCTATCTATGGGTACAATTGAACAACTGGCATGCATGGAATCCAATAGCTAGCATGCATGGAATAATCTGATAGAGAGAATGGTTGTACTAGGTAGGGGAAAGGCAACCGGTCGATCAACAACCCACCCTGAAGGAAGTCAGAGACATTCTCGATAGGTAGTAAACATTCATTCAATAGGTTTTATGCCTCCCTCTACTATTATATGTAGTAGCAGCTGCTACGAACAACCAACCTTGGGCTAGAGGAAGGATGGCCCAAGTAGCTCGAATAGCCAGCCGTGTGGAATGACTGGAAGAAATAAATGGACTTTTCAAGAAGTCGTGAGTTTCAGTAAGTCCTGAGTGATTGATAAATTGAGGGGAATCAAAAATAAATCCGTGTGGATTGGGAGAAAATATTATTAAGCAGCAGAGGTTTTTGTTTCGATCTTGGTGCAAGGTACGGATAGAAACGAAGTCGCTCACCTTTCTTAGGGAGGTCAAGGGGTTGAACAGCTGATGGGGGATAGACCCCTTTTATGTATATGCTTTTATGATTGAAGGAATATGTATTATACTCAGGGAATCTCATTTCCCAGCGTGCGAGTCCTGCTTATTGAACCTTCCGGGCAACAAAGACCTCCGCGGGAGACATTGTTTCCAAGTGTTCGAGATAGATGTACGCCATACGAGATAAGAGATGTCTCCTATCGATCCTCCAAATGAGATTGATTATGTTTCCCATGTTCCCCACCAGAATAATGAGATTGAGCCAAGTTGACATCATAGCTATATTTACCCTTCAACGGCCAAGAGGATAACTTACCCATATTCCCCTCGACGGGGGGGATTTCCACTACAGAACATTAGTTCCTACAGCACTGACCCCTACGGAAACATAGTTCCTCCTACCTCAATCAACTGGATGCAATGATGTCACGTTATATATGATTCACCCATTAAGAATCATACATTCATAGCCCATAACCAACAGTCATTGTGGCTAGTCATATCCATACAGACAGTATACAGACAGTCATAGACAATCAGAGCTGCCGATCATAGTCGATCATAGCCAGGCATAGCCATACACTCTTCACAGCCATACCCAGGAGAGAAGAAGAGAATAGAAATGAAGTAACCTATTTGACTACCATACCCGAGAGAAGGAGTAGTTCACCCATCTCCAATGAACAAAGTTATTATGTTACCATGTTCTCGTGTTTCCAGGTTCTTAGGCATATGATCCGGGTTAAATAACCTGCTTTTTCTAGAACCAAATATATGATTTCATGCATTTTAGGTGATTGCATCCCATATTGAAACATGCATCTAGGTTTGATAAGTCTGGTTTCTCTAAAAAAAGATTCCCAAACACGCTTTGGACAAAGGCATGGAATGGTGTTAGGTGCGGAGCGATACATTTCCATCCATCAGGGTTAATAACTTACTTTTATCCTTATCAAACTTGATGAATTATGGCCTCCTTTCCATCCAGCCTCCCTCTAGTTATTATCATAGCTGGGATCGTGGTTACAGGACGAGTATCGAGACAAATAAAAAGGTAAGGTTATCACATACTTACCTTCGTAAGAATTGAGGGGAATAAATAAAGGGCGCATATCTTCCCGAACTATAACGATTTGAATTGAGGAATGCAGTCGCTCAACCATAAGGGAGAGGGGAATAAATAAAGGGCCAGGACCTTACCTTCTAGCTAGCAAATTGAGGGGAATAAATATAGGTGTGACCTGGTAAGGTGAAAGAGAGTCCACCTTACCTCTCCTTTTCTAACCGCTCCCCACGACTTCCTTCTACAAGTAATTACGATACATAGATAGTAAGGGCTCCTTTCCTACTATACCCCTCGTTGCACTAAGAAAATTCTTTCCTACTATTCTCGTTGCACTAAGAAAGAGCTCCTTTCCTATTACCCTCGACTCTATTCTATTCCTTTCGATATTGAGTAGGGTTGATTCATGCCTCGTAGTTTCAACTTAAAGTGTAATTGATTAGGGACCAGTGGCATTAAAGTAAGCAAAATCTGAGCTAGTTGATGCTAGTTGATTGAGTGATAGCAGCAGCTTCCTTGTTACCACCTCATTTAGCATCCATTTTAGTTTGATAGCTATAGCTTGTTTCTTCAGTTTACCTATAACCCGTGAATGATTCAGTTGCTCGTTAACTTCCATCAGCATAGGCGTAGACTTATTCAACACAATAGGAAGTTTGAAAGCTAGAAAATGGAGATGCAAATACAAAGCCACTACTTTGAAAGGCTATTGTAAGATAGAATATAAAGGTGATAAGGAACTGGGCTTTGCTTACCTTCGATAGCTCAAGGTCATCATGTTCAACCTAGCTCAAGTAAGGTAGTTCCAATCCTTTTCATAAGGTAAGTACAATGCCCTATTTTTCGATGAAAAACCTGATCTAATCACTTATTATTCTAAAAGGGTTCTCAAAGTACCCTTTAACTTAGTGGTTCTTTTTGGTGAGAGAGTGAAAGAATTTTTTTTAATAAAATCTAGATGTAAATCAAGAGATCTACCCCTCTAAGATTGAGAACTAGTTAATCGATAAAGAGCATGCTCAAGTCTAAGTGCTCCTTTGCTTGCTCAATCCTGGTTTTTTCTTCGCTAACAAGAACACACATCGAAAAGGAATCAAACTATAGAGTGTTGGGTCAGTTGATTTTCTCTTTATCTCATTGATGATTCACCCTCCAATATAAATCTCATTGAAAGCCTTCATTTCTCGTTGAAAATCCCTACCCCAATCCTTACTCGCTCTGGTCAGGTTTTCCAGTGATATAATGAAGGCAAACATCAAGAAACAGGCAACTTATCCTCCCAAAGAGCACTAGCGGCCAGCACTAACTCTATTGAATAAGCCATTGCTTATCCCTAACTTGATCAGTCGTTGGCCATAAAGGGGAGGAGGATAATACCACTAACATGATCACGACAATTAGAAGGTAAGGCTCTCAAATCGGATTTTTCTTTCTTTCGATGCTATCATGAATGAAAACAATGACCATTGAACTCTTTTTGTTGTTCGAGAAGCCCTGATTCATTTAGTATGGAGGACAAGTGTCTTGAATATGAGCATTTGAAAGAGGTCCTGGCTCGATCGATTGATCTTATAAGAACATCAAAGAAGAAAGATGAAATGCACATTTGATAGATTGATTTGAATTAGGGCTTCAACAAGCAAAAGAGAGGGGATTAGGGATATTACTATTATCCTACCCCGAACCTGATCGGTCTGGTTGTGGGTGGTCTCATAGTCTTAATATAGTGATTCGGCTCTCTGAATGCGGGCAGCCGAGAATGTTTTCTATAGGGGTATTAGACACCCTCGGGGTATCTAATCTTTCATTTTCTTTCGACAACCCAACCCTCCTTGATGAATCAATGCTCAAAACATTGATCCATAGCAAAAATGATGTCGTAATACATATTTAGAGATATATAGATGAAATTATCCCCTAGCCACCACTATATTATACACATTGATTCAATGGATAGGGGTTAGTAGCTCTCGTTCAATGGAACCACTTCTAAGAAGTACCGATCTCTATTTATCTTCTGGCTTGTTCTTTGCCAGTTATTAATACTATGTGTCCATTTTTGGCCCGGGCTCTTGAGAGCACAAGAGGTCAGCCCTAAGGGGTAACTATATCCAAGCTTGATGGCTCGCGTTCTCTCTCTTGATCAAAAACATGAGAGAACACATGAGAACATGATTGATTCATTCAAGTGAGCACTCAATCAAGAACAAGATAAAGAGCTAGCTTAGAGCTTTCCCATGAATCAAGGTCCCCCCTACCTAAAATGCTAGGATCATACTTAAGGGGGTTCAGGCTTTGACTGGTTCGTGAACATCCATGACCACCAGTTTCCCTCAGTCCAAGCTCCATTCCCCTCGCTTGCTTAGTAAAGGGATAACCGGTTAGGTTCTCATCCCCCCAACCTTACTGAAGTGAAGTGCATACATCATCGTGCTTTTTTGGAGCTCCAAATATAGATATATGCGCCCTGAATTGGACCTCTTCCGGGAAGTATTGTAGCAATTTGACCCTGGCAGATCATCGGTTGACGCTACCAATGACTTTTGAAAGGGAGTTGCGATGCCTTCCACATTCAGGGAGACCTGGTGGACAGACAGGTTTCCCCTTGTCCTCAACGTGCGTGTATATTGCTGCTATAGGGACAATCTTGGTTCTCCTCGGCGGGTCACTAGGGCACGAAGACTCCACCAAATCAGACTACAGTGAACCAGCGTAGCGAAGGCAACCGATGGATTTTTAGTCTCCATGGCAGGAACAAGGTGCCTGGAATGCTAAGAACAGAGTGTACAGGTCCTTACACTGGAGCAGGATCGGAACAGGATCAACACTATAAAGATAGGGAGCGGGATCAGAACAGGACAAACACAAGATAGGGCCAAGTGATGAAAGCAATCCGAACTACGCTTTACAAATCAAAGGGAGGGCACGAAGACTCGCTATCAGATAGTGAAACCGCTACTATATAGGCCTGGGCGAAGCAACAGAAAGGGGAGGAAATGAACGAAGCTGGCTCTCCTTCAAGCAGGGCCTCTCAATCACGTGGTTGAACCTATAGTCTCCAAGCTAATGAGATGGCCAGCAACCCTTCCCCTCAAAATTTGTACAACCTTCACTCCTAGTTTGAGGTCATTGCTTGGTCCCCTATGTATGTATGTGTTGGTATGCGCCTATATCTATAACCTAATCTCCCACTCCCGCCCGAACGAAGGAACTCACTCTACCAAATCACCGAATATGCCCAGAGTTGTTCGTATCATTCTTCGCGAAGCTAGCATAGGTGGATGTAAACCAGTGACCGACCGACCCTCTCACAAGGCAGGTGACTAGCCTCCCAGCTTCACGACGCAAAGCGCAGGCCCATCCATGTGATCCTTGGTTTTCCCCTCCTCCCTAGTTCTGGGTGCAGGATCGATAGTTTAGGCTGGCATGGTATCTCTAGATCATGGATTCGTGATGTTGGCGGTTAAGGGAATAACTGTCTCATATGTGATCTGTCCTACCTTACAAAAATTCTTCCCTGATATGTAATTCTTTATTTTCCTTCCTCCCTTACCATTTCCCTTACAACGAAACAAAAAATGACCTCTGAGTAATAGCAGCCAAAGATGACTAACACATGAAGCATTCGATGCACACCGACAGTGTCAACATTAGCTAGGTGATCACTCTTCGTCTCATGCCTAGGCCTGGAGGTACGCCCCTAGTCGCATCATGCCTGGTTTGAAAGTGTACATCTTCCCATCATAATTAGATAGAAAACAGAAATCCTTGGTCATTCAATACTGACCTGTACTGAGCGCAGCATGCGGCCATCCTGGAGGTAAATAGAAAGTCTCTGTAGATGCTATACGTGGAAGGGGAAGGCACTCCTTCATCCATCAGGGCTGACGAATTCCCAATTCCCAATTCCCAATTACGAACCGACCCCCACCTGAGAAGAAAGCCCTATTATCACGTCGACATTAGTGGTTTTAAAAATGCAGTAGTTGTGGCTTGGCCAGAAGGAAACCATCCACTCAGGCCGAGAGGCAGAAAAGAAGGTAATATTTTATCTTAGTTGGATTGATGAATTGTTTCTGCAGCTTTGACCTGATCCCTAATGCTCATTATACATATGTAGGGCCAAACAACCAGCCCGTGCCTTCCATGCATTCCCAGCAGCCAGGTGACGCAACCTGCCCCTCACCGAGCAAGCTGCTCCCACCAGGACCTTCTTGACACACGGGCCCGAAGAGTCCAAGTACTCTTCCACCCCTCTCGGGAGTGCTCTCCACCCACAGCTCTCCTTCTCGGCGATCTCCCTGTCGGAAAATCGGGGAATCGCTCTTCGGGAGTTCGCGGTTCACGCGAGTATGATTCACATGTAGCTCCAAACCCCGAACCCCGATCGTCAAAGGGTCAACGTTCTCCACTTGTCAGGGATTTCCCTATCGGGAAATCGACGGCTGAAATGTCGTGGTTCACTTACACTATGAATCCCCGAACCCCGAACTCTGATGTGCTTCCACCTGTACCCCACTAACGTTCGTGGTCCCACCTGCCACGTCACTTCGGGATTTCGCGGATCGCGAATCCGCGATGCAAATTTCCTTTGCTGTTGAAAACTCCGAACTCCGATATCCCGATCTTCGGGATCTGATGCCACGTGTCCCTCTGATGACCGACGGCTCCCGTTAATTCGGGAAATCGCTATTCACGATGTCACGAAGCATAAAACTCTCACCTTACCAATCCCCGAATGCCGAAACCCCGAAGTTCGAGGGACTTTGATTCTCCACGCCCGCGCTTACGATTTAACTCCCGCGTGACTTCCCCTTGATCTGACGATCCTCGGGATCTCGCGACTTTCACGGGGATTTCCAACCGTCGATTCTCTTCCTCTGGAGAATCCTCCGCTTCACCACCTTCGCTCCGTGTGGATTCCCTTGGATCTACTCCCACCAGGATACAAAACGCTATCCTTCCTAAGCTTTTGTAACTCTGATTCCTTTGGAGCTTTCTCGACAGAATTCCAACAGTCCTCGAACTGTTGAATCCTTCAATCCCGTGCGTTCGCCTGCAATAGAGATCTCTGCTTTCCGTACCCAGACTCATCTCTGAGAACCCAAATCCAACCTGCACTCCACCTGCACGGTTTGGATAATCCTAATACACCCTGAGTACTCAAGAACAAAAGTTTAACTCCAGAGCCTCCTCAACGCACTCTATGCGGAGGAATTCAACTGCACTCTATGCAGGAATCTCCCGGCTCTAACAGAGAAACAATTGAAACTCATACAC